>JASDQU010681604.1:46642-59814 GCA_032191745.1 Picea mariana | reverse complement strand
TAAGGAAGTTTTTGTTGGGTTTTCTTCCCCTAGAGGGTTTCCCAGGATAAATGTTGTGTCTCTTGTGAATGTCTATTTCTCAATGATTTCGTTCTTACAATGTTATTATCTATTGAAATGCAAATAACTATAATAATGGAATAAACATTAATAGTACCAACAATATGAATCCATGTTAGGTACTCATGTACAAGTATAGATGCATAACAATTGAACAAAAGTGAGGTAAAGAGTGAAAACCTAGTGGGAACAAAAACCCCCTTCAAAATATTTTTCTAACAAGAAAATAATGTTAACATGTTCAGCTGCTAAGCTGATGTATCCCTCACTCCTAGAATGTCCCTCAATGAAACAAACTTTTGTTTGGTGAAAGTATTTTTGAAGATGTCTTCCACCTCCTCTAAAGATTGACATAACTGCATATCAATGACTCCAATCTGAATATGTCCTCGAATAAAGTGCATATGAACCTTGATGTGTTTGGTTTGTTGCCTCTGAACTAGGTATCTAAACATCATGAGAGTAATTTGATTATCACAACATATAATTTTTGGACGATGAAAATGAACTCCCAATTTTGTAAGAAAGTGTTGCAACCAAATAGCCTTAGTAACATTCATTGTACCCATGTACTCTCCCTCTGTTGATGATAAATAAATTGTTGATTTATTCTTACTTGACTAATATATAGGCCCTAATATATGGTAGAGGACATATCCTAAAGTGAAACTATGATTAGTTTTATTACCTACCCAATCTGAGTTTGTATAACCAACAAGATATAAGGAAGATCATATTGCATATTGTATACCAAATCTAGTAGTCCCCTTGACATATCTGAGAATCCCCTTTGCTTCCTTCCAGTGAAGCTCATGAGGATCCTACATGTACCTAAAAATTGATCCAACTTCATAAGATATGTCTAGTGGAGAGTGTGTAGGGTAGAAAAGACCCCCCACCAACTATCGATATCTAGTACAATCAACGAAAGGTGATGCATCGACATCCTCTAGTCTAACCCCTAACTGAAAGGGTGTTGGAGCTAGCTTGAAATATGTCATATGAAAACTATCAATTAGATATCTGGCATACTTGGACTAAGACATCTTGATTCTAGAATCATTCTGTTGAATTTCAAGACCTAGAAAGTAATGTAACATACCCATATCTTTCATAGAAAACATGTAATACAAAGAAGTACTCACTTCAACAATAGAGGATGTTGAGCTCTCTGTGATGAGTAAATCATCTATATATAGAAATATCAGTAGAATATAATTTGTGTTCTTCATCATATACACATTAGGATCTAAAATACATCCAAAAAAAACTCTAGAGAGAAGATAAGAGTCCATTTTAGCATACCATGCTCGAGGTGCTTGCTTGAGTCCATACAATGACTTTCTCAACCTGCAAAATGATGATGAATCCTTAGCATATCCATTTCGATGCTCCATATATATATCATCATTAAGATATCCATGTAATAATTTATTCTTCACATCCATATGGTGTACCTCCCACTTTATAGATGTTGCAATATCTAGAGCTAACCAAATGGAATTATTCTTGCAAGTTGGTGTAAAAGTCACCTCATAGTCAATGCCTTGTACATGTGAGAAACCTTTATCTACTAACCAAGATTTAAAATTTTTAATATATCCATCAACATCTCTCTTTGTCTTAAAAATCCACTTAAAGATAACATGCTTCATGTTGGAAGGTAGAGGAACCAACTCCCATGTGTTGTTCTCTATCAGAGAATTGTACTCCTCTTTCATAGTTTCCTCCCAATGGAGGTTTCCTTCAGCCTATGCATAAGACTGAGGATATTATCTTAGTACCATATAAAAATAAATAGGAATAAAAGGATCCATCACAGTAAAATATTGTGAAGGCTCCAAAAACTGAGATATGGTTCTCCATGGATCGACAAGATCACCCACTAGTTCACCTGCTACCTGAAGATTTTGTTGTTCCCATCATGGTAGATTATCTGGACATGAAAATTATTTATGATGATTAGAAAAATCAGAAATATTATATTCAAATACATTATCATAAATCAGATCAGAAGAAGTCTCATGAAGTTCTGCAACAAGTGGTGGTGGAGATGGAGGTGTGGGCTACTCTAGAAGTACTAGTGAAGGACCCTTTTCAAAAATAACACTCATTTGAATGACTGATGTATCTGAAGTAGTATATAATAATATGTAACACTTCAATCCCTTTGGATATCCAAAAAAAATACACTCCTTACTCTGAGCTTCCATATATTTCCTCCTATCAGAAGGGATCCTAGCCCATGCACGGGAACCAGAAATTCTGAAGTGAGTGACTTTTGGTTTCTTCCTACTCCAAGACTCATATGGAGTGTCTCCCTTGACTAATTTATGAGGAAATATATTCTAAATTTATACTTCATATTTGATATCTTCATCCCATAAATTTGGAGGTAGTTCTCTATCATGCAACATACAGTGGACCATCTCTTTCGATGTCATGTTCTTTCTCTCTGCTATGCCATTCTATTGTTGAGTATATGGAACTATGTGTTGCAACTCTATACCTACTTCTCAAAAAATATGCTCAACATCCTTATTCACATACTCTCATCCATTATATGTATGAAGCTTCTTAATCCTCTTCTCTATTTGGTTCTCAACTAGATGTTTGAAATATTTAAGACACTCAAATATCTGAGATTATAATTTGAGAAACTAGACCCATGTATATATTGAAAAATAATCAATGAATGTAGAAACATAGTTAGATTTACTGATCAATGAGAGTGGGAAAGGACCTGTAATGTCATGTGAATGAGACTCTAGAAGTGATGATTCCCTCCATGATTTACCTGTGTTGAAATTCTTCTCAAATTTTTTTCCTAGTATGCATCCCTGGAAAAATCCATCTTTGTATTGAATGTGGGGTAATCCATCTACCATTCCACCCTTACTAAGATTATATAAATATTTGAAATTCATATGCCCAAACCTCTCATGCCATAACCTAGACTCTTCCTTAGCATGTGTTATAAGATATACATAACAAAATTCATGTGTAAATTGAGAGGAGGTGTACAATCTAGAATGATTATTAACCTCACCAACAACATTTTTTTAACCATCTAATAAGTCAAAAATAATAATTGAGTATGGAATGAACTCCACCTTCTTCCCTAAACCTGAATGAGTCATTTGATAGATGGAGATGAGATTCACTGAAATCTTTGGAGCATTACGTACATCATGAAAGCATCCATGATCTATATCAACTCTACCCCTACCGCACACCTCAGGAGGAGAATCATCTTCCATGAAGATCAATAGCTTGGAACAAGTATCCAAGTATGAGAAAAGTTTATCTGATAAGGCCATGTGATGGGTAGCCCTCGATTAAAGAACCCAAGCATTAGGAGAGGATGAAATATCAAGTAATTCATAACTTGATTCTTTCCAATGATGTCTTTTATGATGGCTTCTTCCTTTCATTTTCCAAAATACAATCCTCGAGGTGATGTTGCGCAAGTGATTGTGCAATGCGATCTATGGCATTTTTAATGCAAGAACTCTAAGGATGGAACCCCCTATTACAGTAGGAACACATGATATTATCCTTCTCTCTCTTTGAAGCCTTGGAATTCAAATTATCATCTCTGGACTTTTGTTTACCTTCCTTCTTGTTTTCTTGGTCCTTATTACCCTTGTTCTTCTTCCTATTATTCATTGAACTTCCTTGAGCTGTAAGCACATGGGGCTTGGAACTCTTGTGATTCAAATTATTTTTGGCACGAAATGAGAGCGAAGATATAATAAGGAAATGTACAAAGATATATAAAATATCCAAAAATATAATAGATATATATCAGAGATATAACCATAAACAAAATGATACATTAATACACAATTTCTATTAATGAGTGAAATGTACAGAACTGTAAAAATACATAGTGAAAGACTTGTTAGAATGGTGGCAGCTTATCTCTGAGAAGAGATGTGATGGCTACACTCATTCGCAAAAAGATGATTATTATAATGAGGCTCCAAAGGCCTTTTTAACATAAATAAAATGATAAATCCTAACCCCGGAAGATGAAAAGCCAACAATTTTGTGGACCTTATTTTGGGTAGTTTGGTGTATCAACTTCTCGTGGGCATAACTTTGGCATTCGATCTTTGTTTGGGGAACACGATAGATTTTTGGAAAGGTATCAACAAGGAGATTCATTTTGGGGGTTCAATCATAGCCTTTGGCTATCATTGAGGTGCTAGCTCATGAAAAATTGTCATTTAGGCCCTCAAAATGGCCCCAAAAGTTTAGGACCCTAAAAACTGCTAAAAATAGTAAATTTCCATAAAATTGTTTTGAGCGAGTTGGAATATGGATGTGGCCACCAATATCCACCTAGATCAATCCTCCCTTTTTAGTAAGAAATAGTCTCCATTGTGTTGATTTCCTAGGGGAGAGGGGGAAGTGTTTGATGAATCTGAACCTTAGTGAGTTGATTGCATTGCTGGAGAAGTTGTGCTACTTGGTTTGTGGGAGGTTGTTAAGAGCCTGATGAGATGATTGTGTCGAGAATAAATATTTGTTCTTTGTTTCAATCTTTTCGACCTCTTTCCATTGGATAAAAGTTGCTTGGAATGAGGCTGCATTGGTTGCAATGTCCTTCTTTTCACCTTTTGAACAGATTGTGAGGACGCTTAATTTTGTAGTATGAGATACTATCTTGCAACACTATTTAGGTGGGATAGTAGTTGGAATTACCTCTGGTATTCTATAAATATGATCCCCCGGAGTAGCAATGAAACTATGGGGTTGAGACTCATAAATAGCATGGTTCTTCCACGTTTATGGTTGGCCCAAAAGAACATCACAAACATCCAACACAGAAACATCACATAATACCTCATACTGGAAGGGTGGATGTTGTATGACAATTGACAGTGATGACTGACATGGATATTGTGTCCCTAGAGAAACCGACCGATGTTGTATGGTTGTGGGTGTGGTGTTGTCGACAATCCCTACTGCTTGATGACCTATGCTGAGATGAGGTTCTTCTAGCTTCCGATGTCAATAATAAAATGAAGCAGGGTCCCCTTCACCCACATATGTGAATTAAAAAGGCTCTCCCCCTCTTCAAAATCCACTAGTTCTTCTGGTACATAGCTAAACAAATTTACATAGTACAAAACTAAATATAAAAAAATAAACTTATTTTTTTTCTTTTATAACCGACAGGGATATGCTCATCCCTAATTATGGTAATGAGATTGAAGTGAATCAAAGTTGAGTATGGTAATATAGGTACATCTAGTATTTGTAAACCCTTTAGATTGGACAATCATCGGTTAACCCTTTCAAGTGCATAATCACCAGTTAATTGGTCGATCTGCAAGTATTGAAATCATCTATACATAAATTTACTTGCCAATAAATATATGGATCGTTTGGGTTTTAGAATTTCAATTTAGGGTTAGAATAAGGACAAATCTTTACATAATTTTATTCAGGTTTAAATTTATATTTCAATAAATATATTAATTTTAAATTTATATTTCAATAAATATATTAATTTTATTCGGAATGTATGCCCTTCCATCTCAATATAAATCCTTTGCATAAATAACCTAATAAAAAATGGAAAAAGATGATAAGATTTCAAATGCATGTTCAATAGAGAATCAAACAAAACTCAAACATCCTTGCTTCAACTTACAACTTCTTTATTTCAAAACTAAATAATGGTGGCGTCTACTTGCCCCACCATAGTTCATCATTGGTCGTTGCATCCTTAAAAACATGCTCATCTCTGGGAGAATGTCCAGTTTTGGCTCCCAAAAGCATTGCAACAACACCAATCAATGTAATGAGTTACCCTTTGTCATATTTAATGGCATGTTCGCGTATAACTCCGAAGTAAATCCAAGTGAGAATAAACAAATCTTCACACATAGAGAATTCCCTCCATAAAATTTCTACATAAGATCGTCATAAACTCGGAATTTAATAATGAAATTGTATCCCTCAAATACAACACAAAACAAAAGACCTCGCCCATTTATCACATAGTAAATCTAAGTCAGAAAAAAAAAATCTTCACACATATAGAATTCCCTCCATGAAATCTCTACAGAGGATCGACATAAACTCAAAATTTAATAATGAAATTTTATCCCTCAAATACAACACAAAACACAGGACCCCACCCATTTTTAAAAATAAAAGTGAAGAAAAACAGTGACGGCAACCCAATGCTTCAGAATGCCCCCAATCCAAGATGTTCGTATACCTCTGGAAAACCATAGAAAAGACAACATCCCAATGCTTCATAATTCCCTGGTGCAACATGCTCATATACCTATGGAAAACTGTAGAAAAGACAACATCCCAATGCTTTAGAATGCACACGGATAAAGGCGGCCATAAAAAAACACCACAGAAATGCGACCACCAAACTTCTTCCAGCAGAAAGATGAAACACCATATAAAGATATTATTCTAGTACCATATAAAAATAAATATGAAGAAAATGATCCATGGCAGTCAAATATTGCAAAGGCTGCAAAAACAGAGATATGGTTCTCCATGGATCGACAAGATCACCCACTAGATCACCTGCTACCTGAAGAGTTTGTTGTTCCCATCATGGTAGATTATTTGGACATGCAACTTCTTTCTGATGATTAGAAATAGCAGAAATATAAGATTCAAATACATGATAAAAAATCAGATCGGAAGAAGTCTCATGAAGTTCTACAACTAGTGGTGGTGGAGATGGAGGTGTGGGTTTCTCTTGAAGTACCACTGAAGGAACCTCTTCAAAACTAACACTCATTTGAATGGCTGATGTATCTGAAGTAGTATATAATAACATGTAACACTTCACTCCCTCTAGATATCCAACAAAAGTACACTCCTTACTCTGAGATTCCATATATTTCCTCCTATCAAAAGGGATCCTAGCACATGCACAAGCACCAAAAATTCTGAAGTGAGTGACTTCCGGTTTCTTCCTACTCCAAGACTCATATTGAGTGACTCCCTTGACTGATTTATGAGGAAATACATTTTAAATTTATACTGCATATTTGATATCTTCATCCCATAAATTTGGAGGTAGTGCTATATCATGCAACATACAGTTGACCATCTCTTTCAATGTCATGTTCTTTCTCTATGCTACCCCATTCTCTTGTTGAGTATATGGAACTATGTGTTGCAACTCTATAACTACTTACCAACAAATATGCTCAACATTCTTATTCACGTACTCTCATTCATTATATGTATGCAACTTCTTAATCCTCTTCTCTATTTGGTTCTCAACTAGATGTTTGAAATATTTAAGACACTCAAATACCTTAGATTTTAATTTGAGAAACTATACCCATGTATATCTTGAAAAATAATCAATTAATGTAGGAACATACTTAGATTTATTGATCAATGGAACTGGGAAAGGACCTGTAATGTCACTGTGAACAAGAATCTAGAAGTGATGATTCCCTCCATGATTTACCTATGTTGAACTTCTTCTCAAGATGTTTTCCTAGTATGCATCCCTGGAAAACTCCATCTTTGTATTGAATGTGGGGTAATCCATCTACCATTCCACCCTTACTAAGATTATATAAATATTTGAAATTCATATGCCCAAACCTCTCATTCCATAACCTAGAATCTTCATTAGCATGTGTTAGAAGAGATACATAACAAATTTCATGTGTAAAGTGAGAGGAGGTGTACAATCTATAATGATTATTAACCTCACCAACAACAATTTTTCAACCATCTAACAAGTCAAAAATAATAATTGAATACGGAATGAACTCCACCTTCTTCCCTTAACATGAATGAGTGATTTGATAGATGGAGATGAGATTCACTGAAAGCTTTGGAACATGAAGTAAATCGTGAAAGAATCCATGATCTATATCAACTCTACCCCTACCGCACACCTCAGTAGGAGAATCATCTCCCATGAAGATCAATATCTTGGAACAAGTCTCCAAGTATGAGAAATGTCTATCTGATGAGGCCATGTGATGGGTAGCCCTTGAATAAAGAACCCAAGCATTAGGAGAAGATGAAATATCAAGTAATTCATAACTTGACAATTTCTAATGATGTCTTTTCTGATGGCTTCTTCCCTTCATTATCCAAAATACAATCCTTGAGGTGATGTTGTGCACGTGATTGTGCCATGAGATCTATGGTATTTTTAATGCAAGAACTTTAAGGATGGAACCCCTTGTTAGAGTAGGAACACTTGGTATTCTCCTTCTTTCTCTTTGAAGCCTTGGAATTCAACTTCTCATCTCTGGAATTTTGTTTACCTTCCTTCTTTTTTTATTGGTCCTTATTATCCTTGTTCTTCTTCTTATTATTCATTGAACTTCCTTGAGCTGTAAGCACATGGGGCTTGGAACTATTGTGATCCGGATTATTTTTGGCAAGAAATGAGAGCGAATATATAATAAATAAATGTACAAAGATATATAAAATATCCAAAAATATAACAGATATATATTTGATATATAACCATAAACAAAAAGATACAGTAATACAAAATTTATATTAATGAGAAAAATGTATAGAACTGTAAAAATATATAGTGAAAGACTCGCTAGAATGGTGGCAGTTTATCTCTGAGAAGAGAAGTGACGACTACTCTCATTCGTAAAAATATGATTACTACAATGAGGCTCCAAAGTCCCTTTTAACATAAAGAAAATGCAAAATCCTAACCCTAGAAGATGAAAAGCCAAGAGTTTTGTGGACCCCGTTTTGGGTAGTTTGGTGTATCAACTTCTCGAGGGCATAACTTTGGCATTCAATTTCCCTTTTGGGTGTACGATATCTTTTTGGAAAGGTATCAACAAGGAGCTTAATTTTGGAGGCTCAATCATAGCCTATGGCTATCATTGAGGTGCTCGATCATGAAAAATTCTCGCTTAGAGCCTCAAAATGGTCCCAAAAGTTTAGGACGTCGAAAACTACTAAAAATAGTAAATTTCCATGAAACTGTTTTGAGCAAGTTGGAATAGGCAAGTGGCCACCGATATACACCTGGATCAATCCTCTCTCTTTAGGAATCAATGGCCTCCATTNAAGAAAATGCAAAATCCTAACCCTAGAAGATGAAAAGCCAAGAGTTTTGTGGACCCCGTTTTGGGTAGTTTGGTGTATCAACTTCTCGAGGGCATAACTTTGGCATTCAATTTCCCTTTTGGGTGTAGGATATCTTTTTGGAAAGGTATCAACAAGGAGCTTAATTTTGGAGGCTCAATCATAGCCTATGGCTATCATTGAGGTGCTCGATCATGAAAAATTCTCGCTTAGAGCCTCAAAATGGTCCCAAAAGTTTAGGACGTCGAAAACTACTAAAAATAGTAAATTTCCATAAAACTGTTTTGAGCAAGTTGGAATAGGCAAGTGGCCACCGATATACACCTGGATCAATCCTCTCTCTTTAGGAATCAATGGCCTCCATTGCTTTGATTTCCTAGGGGAGAGGGGGAAGTGTTTGATGAATCTGAACCTTGGTGAGTTGATTGCCTTGTTGGAGAAGTTGTGCTACTTGGTTTGTGGCAGGTTGTCAAGAACCTGATGGGATGATTGTGTCGAGAAGGAATATTTGTTCTTTGATTCAATATTGTCGACCTGTTTCTACAGGATAGAAGTTGCTTGGACTAAGGCTGCATTGATTGCAGTGTCCTTCTGTTCACCTTTTGAACAGATTGTGAGGAAGCTTAATTTTGTAGTATGAGATACTACCTTGCTGCACTATATAGGTGGGATAATAGTTGTAACTACCTCTGGTATTCTATAGAGATGACCCCGTAAACTAGCAATGACACTATGGGGTTGAGAGTCATAAATAGCATGGTGCTTCCACATATATGGTTGGCCCAAAAGAACATCACAGACATGCAGTGGGGCAACATCACATAATACCTCATACTTGAAGGGTGGATGTTGTATGACAATCGACATTGTTGACTAACATGGAGATCACGTCCCTAGAGAAACCACTTGATGTTGTATATTTGTGGGTGTGGTGTTGTCGACAATCCCTACTGCTTGATGACCTCTGCTGAGATGAGGTTCTTTCGACTTCCGATGTCAATAATAAAATGAAGTGGGGCACATTTCAGTCACATTTGTGAATTAAAAAGGCGCTCCCCGTCTCCAGGATCCACTGGTTCTTCTGGTATAGAGCTAAAAAAAATTTACATAGTACAAAAATAAATATAAAAAAATAAACTTAATTTTTTTCTTTTATAACCGACAGGGATTTGCTCATCCCTAATTATGGTAATGAGATTTAAGTGAACCAAAGTTCAATATGGTAATATACGTACGTCTGGTATTTGTAAACCCTTTAGATTGGACAATCATCGGTTAACCCTTTCAAGTGCATAATCACCGATTAATTAGTCGATCTGCAAGTCTTGAAATCATCTATACATAACTTTACTTGCCAATAAATATATGGATCGTTTGGGTTTAGAATTTCAATTTAGGGTTATAATAAGGACATATCTTTACATAATTTTATTCGGGGTTAAATTTGTATTTCATTAAATATACTAAGTTTAGATTTATATTTCAATAAATCTGTAGAAAAGACAACAACCCAATGCTTCAGAATGTGCACGGATAAAGGCGGCCATAAAAAAACGCCACAGAAACGCGACCACCAAACTTCCGCCAGCAGAAAGATGAAACACCAAGATAAACATGGAATTCGGCATTACCATAGCAACTAATCTAGTCCTTTCCGTCGCCTTCTGAAACTGCATTCAAATTAATGAAAGGTGTAAACTAAAAACGTGTAAATTAAACGATTGTGCTCCACTTCTATCTTACCATTCTGTGTCAATACTTTAATCTTTTCTAATCAAGTAGAAGTGGTAATCAGTTAGTGAACACAATAATTTTTAAATATGATTAGGTAAATGTAAAAAAATAAATAATGATTAGATAAATGTAAAAAAATAAACATATAAACTGATGTCTTTATAATAGCCACAAAGTTAATGGTTGAAATGAGAGCCATTCATTTATTACAGCCAAGAAGAATAGTCTAAGCATATTTAATCTTGTCCACAAAAAACTTATTAAAAACCTATTAAATGTACCCATTTTCAATACACTTGCAATAGGTGTAGGCCTTCTTAAAAAAACTAAAATATTAAAATATATATATATTATAAAAATTTAATTAAAATTAAAAAATAATGAAATTGTATATGATTAAATTTCGTGTTAATAAATTTAGTATATCAACTTGCACTAAAATATATATATTATAAAAAATTAGTATAAATTTAAAAAAATAATCATTTTAGTGAGTCAAATTTCATGCATAATAAAATATAATATTTTTAAATTTCCGTTAACCATTCTCAATCAAAGTATACCATTAAAAATTCCGACGAAATTCCAATCCCATAAAATATATCTTATAGCAAAGAAAAACATATCCGAAATTAATTTTAATAGGGTTCGATGGTGAATTTCACATGCCTATCGATCAATAAACTGAAATACTTCCGATTTATTTATTAATAACTTTTTTTGGCGGTCATAAGAAAAATCACACCCACACAAGAAAACAACCTACCATATATTTGCCAAATTTACTATTATGTCGAAGACTCTTCGAACTTAGAAGTCGCTGCATCTGCGTGCGTCTCGTCATCCAAGGACTGGGCGAAAGGAAGCGTGCAGACTAATGGAGGATCCATTATCTCCAAGTGCCCCTCGAGTATTCTCACAATTGTTCCCATTGAGGGCCTCAGCGTCGAATTGCTCTGAATGCACCACAGCGCCATCTTTATCAGCCGATATGCCGCCTCCATATCCTCTGTTGTATTCAATTTTAGTCTATTGTTAATCAATTCATCCATTTTTCCTTGCCTCGCCTTACTGTAAGCAATGGAAGGAAAAAACCAGTGATCAGAATCCTGAGAGTTATCCACATTCTTACTGCCCCGCACTATTTCCAGAAGCACCATCCCGTAGCTGAACACGTCACTCTTGGAGGTGATTTCGGACTCCGAAAGCCACTCCGGCGTCCCTCTCACCTGCGTCACCACACGGCTTTCCAGATCTCTGTTGAGAAACTTCACCATGCCGAAATCGGAAACCTTCGCCTTGAAATTCTGGTCCAGCAGAATGTTCTGAGGTTTTACACCCAGATGCAAAGTACAAAGTCTGGACTCCTCGTGCAAGTACGCAAGTCCCCGGGCGGTGTTCAGAGCAATCGAATATCTGGTCTTCCAATCCAGCCACTTCTCTGAGCCGAACAACCATCTATCAAGAGATCCATTGACCATGAGTTCGTAGACCAGAATACGATGGGGACCTTCCATACACACGCCACTCAAACTCACGAGGTTGGAATGATTGAGGGACGATATGGTGGCGATTTCTGCGCAAAACTCCCTCCGTCCCTGCCCCGCCAGATTAGCTAAACATTTAACGGCAACCCGAGCACCATCGGTCAAAATTCCTTCGTATACCTTCCCGAATCCTCCCCTTCCAATCTCTTTGCTGAAGCTGCCGGTGGCCGTCTCGACTCTCCATGTCCTGGAAACTGAATATAATTGGAAGACCGTAGTCCTCAGATAATCTCCATCAACTTCATCGGTACCTTCAATCCCATTTGTAGGAGAAATTCTTAGAACTTTAATATGATTGATTGGAATTTGCCGTTTTCGTAGATTCCACCGGAGATACAATATCCATATCACGAAGAGTAAGCTGCCTCCGACGAATTCAACGAATTCAAGGACCAATTGCGCCAAATGCGCCATACAAAGAAAAGCAGAGAGAAAAGAATAGTATATTCAAATGTATGAAGAAGTATAGAACAGAACTGAAGAGATGATTACAATGTAAGATGGTTGAGCTATATATGTTCAAGCAAGACAAAAATAGAAAGTACAGCTGTCCAGTACAGCTGGCAGTGTACGGTCATACTGTTGAGGGTACAATATATTTAACACTCCCTCTTAGACTCAACAGTTACAATCAGCAGCATTGACTATGCCTAAGTGCTGTCTCTGGAAGTCAAAAACTGACTTTCCTAGTGGCTTTGTGAAAATATCAGCAAGCTGATCTCTAGAACCACAAAATTGTAGTGCAATGTCACC
>JASDQU010681604.1:0-18050 GCA_032191745.1 Picea mariana | reverse complement strand
AAAGGGAATATTTAATAGAGGATAAGACCATTAATAAAGAACTAAATGAAGAGATAAGGCTTTAATGAATGGATAAGGTGGTTGGTGGGGAGTGAAGGTTCGGGGGCGGTGAAGGAGGCATAAGGGAAGGAGGAGGATTCATTTTTGGGGGGATTCATTCATGCAGTCTACGAGAGGAGATTTTTGGGAGCTTTGAGACAGATTTAGAACAGTGGGATTTACAGTGCACACCGGGGCTGAGGGGTTTTGGGCTCAGAGGGATAGGACATCCATAGATGTCCTAGGGCCAGGCGTACTGGTCGGCAGGGTGGCTGGTTTTGGGGTATTCTAAGGAGCAGGTTCAAGTGAAGGTTCAAGCTGCTACAGATAGTAGAAGGTTCAAGCTGCTGTAGATAGTAGCATCAGAGACAGGTATTTAAACTCAAAACTGTGAATTGTTTACTTAAATTTAATATTTATTGCCAAATTTTATTTACGCAAGTATGCACATAGCTTTGCAAATTATGAAAAATTTTACTTCTTAAAAGCTTATAGAAATTAAGTAAATTGGTACAGAAATTAAGTAAATTGGTAGAAATATAAGTGTCTTTTCAATTCTGGGTACTACATCTGGTATCAGAGCCCTGGTTCAAATCTGGAACCGAGGGCCTGCTTAACCTGTCATGCAAATTATGATGTAAATTTAACTTGTTATGCAGATTGTTATGTAAAATGTTATTTTATTTATCAAAATCTGGGAGTGAATATGTTAGAGTAAGTGAATTTTTAGTAAATTTAAAACTTTTCGCTCTGTTTTAATTCATGGTAGTTTTAATGAATTCACGGTCACTACACGTGATGTTATTCCTATGTGTTCCCCACCATCTCGTTGGAGTTTCTTTCAAGGATTCATCCAGTACGAATGACCTTTGTTGTACTAGTACAACTTCTTCAAATTCTAGTAAAAATGTTTCTAGATGATTCAAACCATCAAATGTAGGCATATTACTTACGTCTGTGCCAATCCAGAGAACTTCCCTAGTCAATTTGGCACACCTCCGCGCAGAAAATTCATAGATATTGTTCTTCCAGTTCTCCATTGCTTCTTCTGAATTTGATGAGTATGCACTTTCACTTCGCTAACTCAAATTTTTGTTTGTTGTAGGATTAATGTAGTCTTGTCGTCTTGCTATCAATTTGTAAATATTTTCTAGCTCATATGCATGGTCTTCTTCTCTGATGGGATCTATGTATCTTTGACCTTTGTTAAGGTCCAGAGGTGCAATGAACCTAAGGCCATTACCCTTGAATGTCATTCTTCTCTTCTTTATATCAACAATAGTCGAAATGTTGAAGGCCCAATCAACACCCAACAATGCAGGATAAGGGGAGCTCTCATCCACAATCTCAATGACTTCAAAGTCTACAAACTTCCTTACCCCGTCGATGTCCATAGGGACATGCTCTAGTCTTCCAAAAGGGCTCACCCCCTGCTGATTAGCCATTTTGATCCTAATAGGAGAGTAAATCAACTTCGGTTTTCCCATCAGTGCCCAGATCTGCTTCATCATCACATTGACTTCTGACCCTAAGTTGAGGACCACATAATCTATGTCATAGTCTCCAATTTGAGCATTAAGGTGTAGTTCCTTATTTTTCCTTCTCTTCCTTGATACTTGGTTTACAACCCTACTCAACATAGGGTCCACTCTTCCTATCTCATACTGGCTTATGAGGTGTTGTAGTTCTTGTATGGATTGTTCATATTTAATTAAGTCAATAAAGACATGCAAGAAACCTATAAGCTTACTTACCTCTTTTATTTCTCCGAGAGAGGAAGACTGATCGAATGCTAGAGGCATTCCACATTCTTTCACTTCTGGTTGTGCCTTCGATGAAGAATACCATTCTCCTCCAAATTCTCTTCTAGCCTCCTCAAATGTCTGCTTCGACTTCCTTGGATCAAACAACTGTGTCTTCTCTGTAGCTCTTCTGACCCTTGATTCTTCTGTATTCCTTCCTGGGGTCACTCTGTATTCTCTTGTAACAACACCTCATCTAGTGATAACAATGACTCTAGGATCTTCTCTGCAAGGTTGAGTTGATATTAATTAGACTTGTTGGTTTCCACCCCATCTTTCTTGAAGTTTAGCCAACAATGTTGGGCAATCTTCGATCACGTGTTCAAATGAGTTGCAGTAGCTACAAGTGGTACAATGGTTCTAAAAATCCCTTTCCAAGTGACCTATCTATGCACAGTTATAACAAATGACCTGACCTCAACATTGACCCATGCCACCTCCTCATCCTCTTCCTCTGAATCGACCATGAGGATTGAAGTTTCCTATTCTCGGGGAGATAAAATGCATAGCATTTCCCTCCTAATGCATCTCTCCTTAAATCCTATAAGTATCCCTTGACCTTTCATGCAAGAGATCATAAGCCCTACATTCCTTCTCATCGTGTCCCATAGATTTACAAAATGTGCAGTAAAGATTTGTAGGTGTATGGACATATTTTTGGATGTAGTAACATTCACCAGGGTGATGTCTATTTCTACATACCTCACACCAAGGTAGGGTAACCTGCTTCAAAGGGATTAGAGCTTCAGAGAGAAATTACTCATTAAATAGGAGACAATTATCCTTGTCATGGCCCTCTGATTTGCATCTGATACACCAAATGTATTCTCTTTTATCCTTTCCCTTATATTCCTTCATATCTTCGACTTGCAGAGATAAGCTAGTTAACCGAATCAAAATTTGGCTCATACCTGAGCTTTCTTCTCCCATAGGGGTTGATTCTAGTTTCATGGTGATCTCCAGTGCCTCAGCCTAGGGAGCGATCTTATGTTGCATCAGAGGGAATCTAATGTGTGGCAAGAGGGAAACAATGACCCATTCTTTATTCTCTTCATCTGGAATATGAAAACTCAAATGTAATGTCAAGGTCTTAAATCTTTGATCAAACTCTCGAAGAGGTTTAGCTACTCTTTGCTTGATTTCTTTCATCTCTGTAATGCACTACAACTCAAACTTGGGTTTATTGAATTCGACAATCAATGCATTCTTAATGACATTCAACGGTTTAGGTTGTGCAACTCCTTGGACAAATTTCATGTACTAGCTCAGTGCACGGTCTCTGAGGGTAGTACTAAATTGAGCTCTCTTAACAAATTCGTAAGTGACATTCTTAATACTCCATACAGCTTCGCATAAGAACCATTGTTGATCATGATCTTCATATCCATATCACCTAAAGGTGGGTAACCTCATCTCATCTTCCACAGATCTTCCTAGATTTCATGATTGAGTATGCATTGGGCTGCTTGTACCAGTGCTCTGAGTGCTCTGATAACTTAGGTTACTCTAGTTTCTTAATGTTGCTAAAACAATAGGAGGAGTACTAGTACTTACTTCGATGGTAGGCATAGTTCCTGAAGTATCTGATTCTTCTTAGTGAGGTTCTTTAGTATTTTATTCCTATTATCTAGCGGACTTTGAATGTTCCTTTTTCAATAACTCTTCTTCTTCTCCACTATAGAACCCTTCATCCTATGCTAGTGGCTCATGACTCTGCTCAAATAGGTTCACTAGAGGGACCTCTTTGAATTCTCTCCCACTGTGCATGTGTCCAACCTCTATGTAGCTATCATTGTCTGAGTTATTGAACATTAGATTTTCTATCTGATCGATTACTGTATCTTCAAGATGTTATCCTCATGCAATGGCATCTTGATCTTCAACATCAAAAAGTGTGAAAATTTTCCTCTCAGTCCCTTAAAGAAATACCTCTCTTCTTGGCTATATGATGCAAATCTATCAATAGAAAACTCAATAATTTACCCTCCAATAGTGCTATCAAACCAATGATCTACTGCTTTTGACACGCTGTTATCAAATATCTTGACCTTCTTGATCAGCTTCGACATCCAAACCACAAGCGATCTAGTTCTTATTTCAAGCTGGGTATCTGCTAATATGGCTAACCACTCGTATAACTCCTTATGAATTCTCCCAAAGAAAATCTCATGTATATCAGTAAATATATACCTCACCAACCAGTCCTCTGTACTAATATTAGGGTTTTTGTTCTGAGCTTCAGCGAAGTCCTTCTCTTGTTCTTCTATCCACTTTTGAATCTTTGTCTTTGATGGAAACCACCTTGAAATTCCCTCAAGAAGATCATGGTCCCTGTAAAAGAACCATTTGTTGGCACAGGGGTAGACCCAGGGTTCATCTCTAACAACACACCAACAAGCCCTAACTATTGGCCCTTTCAGCAACACCTCCAAAGCATATGCAGTCTCAACCGAAGTAGAAATAGGGGGTTGTAGGACACATTTGTCTACAACTAGAGGAAATGCAAATTGGACCCAGAACAATAACACACAACAATCTAGTTATTCTCTACCACTCTTAAGCTTACCTCACAAGTTATATCTCATATCTAACACAATAATGAAATAAAAAACTAATAGAAAGAAAAGAACACAACATCAACCACAGAGGACAACAAGATATATGTGGTTGAACCTCTCCCTAGGGCTACGTCCACAGAACTGCGTTTCTAGATATATTATGTGAAAACATTCAATTCTATCTGCGCACTTGGCTTGCATATCTCTCTCTCTCTTTCTCTCTTCTCTATCTCCCCACCTTGGGCATCTAGCTGCACAATTGACCTTTGCACCTAGTTGAACATATTACAATACAGACTCAATATTACTCTCAACAGAACAATCAAGAACTAACAACAACCAAATGTCGAACCCACTTTGGAAGAACCCTCCCAATTCTTTTACACCTTTATTTATACATTACATGACAATCTTCTAGGTGTCAAAACCCTAGATAACAAAACCCTAGGTCAAATTGACTTGCGTTTTTTGGGCTTCGCCAACCTGTCCTTCCTTCTTTTCCACAAGGTGCTCCAAAGAATCCATTGGTGGTTTTTTCCCCTTGCTGAGTTTTCCACGATCCATATTTCTTATTGATCTATCTTCCTTGATCTTCTCGATCAATGACTCATTTTTCCTTACTTCGATCCTTCTTTTCTTCTTCTTTGACCACTTCGACCCATTCTCAGTCAATGTGCATTCTGTGCAGTTCGTACTTCTCCTTTATTCCTTAATCTTCATTTTCTTCCATAACCAAGGGACAACACCCTCACTCTACTTGTAGTCAACGGATATAATATTCTATAGGAATATGGACTTCGAGAGTCCTATGATGTCAATACCCAATGTTTCTCAAATGGTCAAACTCTGAACTAATGAGGATATTTGATCTACGCTCAATGTTTCCATTACAACGAACAACTGCAATGTCCTCCAACCTTTGGGAGCTTTCCAACCTCAACAAAATATACCCTAACTCCTTTGGAGTGCCAAGTCTCCAGACTCTAAGATCTAGCACCATGTGTCACCAGTGGAAATGGTTAGTATTTTCTATGGACTTCAGAGCTTCAGGATCCCTTGCTCCTATTAATGTTGTGACTCTACTTCCACCAAAGTGTATCTCTCCTAAATAGTGAGATTTGTCTCCATGTGTCCTTATAATCAACGGTTGGGATCTATCACCCGGGACTCTGGGCTTCAGGCCTCTAGGAGTCTTCAATACTCTGTGGCCTATTTCCTCTAGATTATTAGACCTACAGAATCTCAGATCTCCTATCACATGTCCTCCTCTGATCAATGACTCAGATCGACTCTGGACT
The DNA here is from genome assembly GCA_032191745.1 of Picea mariana. Taxonomy (NCBI): domain Eukaryota; kingdom Viridiplantae; phylum Streptophyta; class Pinopsida; order Pinales; family Pinaceae; genus Picea; species Picea mariana. The sequence continues at coordinate 12,353 of JASDQU010681604.1, read as the reverse complement.
TCGGGACTCTGGAGGGATTGAACACTTTTTCCCTCTATTTTCCTGAACTTTTGGTCTTCCATATTTGATAATATGCTGACATGTGTTCACTAGATCCAATGGTCCATAGTCACTTCAGCCTCTCGGGACTTCGGGAACTTCATCTCCTCTACACCTAAGTATGAAAAACCTTCAAACTTCCAGATTATGAAGGATTCCGAGGGTTAAAACCCGTGATACTTACCTTGATCTGACAGTTGTTGTAGCTCATGCCCAGATCTAATGGATGAGATTGATTATCCTCTTGCGTGCTTATCCTTCCATCTGGACTTCGATCTGACGGTCCATATATGCTCTGACAGATGATCCGACAATAGTTATATCTCCTCCTCCTTAGTCTGTGCTTTCCTTCTGATGAAGGATTTTTCAAAGGTTTCAAAGGATACAACCTTTGATCTTCTCCTCTATAAGCCTGAATGCTTGGCCTCTTTCTACATTGCACCTTGTGTTCCTCCTGTCATATGGGACTTATACTTTTTTTTCCTTCTACACTCCTTGCATAGGAATTGCGCACACATGCACTATTCATATTAATCTTTCAACTTACTCAAGTTATAAGGGTCTCGACCCTTTTCTCCTCTAATAATGTCTTGTGCCCTCCTTTCACTCAACACTCATCCTGCCGATCTTGACCAACACTTTAGGAGTGTGTTGGTTTTGTGCACTCCTTGCACAGCTTCACCTCTTGAATCTTGATCTCTAAAAATTCACTTTCGCACTTATTGCGCTCTTTGTGAAGACTTGCACTTCTCCTCATGAGCTTTACCTTCTAGTGTGCCCTCCTGGAAATATTCTCACAGAAACTCAAAATAGAGTTGTCGCACAATCCTTGCATCTGTTCAATGCACTCCTTGCAAAGCCTTCCTCAAAGTGTTCACTAAATCTAGTATGTCTTCCTAGGACAACTTTCCCTTCTAAGATTTAAAACAGGTTTGGTGTGCCCACCTAGCACACTCCTCACAGATTCACTCTAAACACAGTTCTTGCACACTCCTTGCACTGGCCTTTTAGAGTTCTCTAACAAATCTAAGGTGCACTCCTTTCACAATTGTGAGAGCCCAAAACCCCTCATAAAATATAGATAGATAATTCTTCCTACTCCTACAAATCGAAACATACTTTCACATCTACAACATTCATATAAAAACATAGTAAAAACACATTCAGAAAGTAAACATTCATCACACAAATAAATACTCAAAAACCTCTTATGCAGAAAAAACTGCTCTTTTCATTAACATATGAATGCATATACAATGGTTATAAAGATCATATTGCAACATAGTCTTTCTCCTTTCTCCTTTCCTCTCTTCTCCACTAACTCTCTCTCTCCTAGATAACTGACTCACTCACTAACAAAATTTGATACAAATATATTTTGCAAAAGTGGTGCTCCTTGAGCCTTCCCTCCAGCTACCTACTTTCATTAATTTACAACTAATTACATTTACTTGAAAACGAGTCCAAATTGGACCTAAATCCTCCTATCTGTCGACCATTAAAGGCAACTTCACATGCATCCTGTACAAACACAACGGATCAGATTTCTTGGAGCCTTACAGACTTTAATTTCATTCAATTGCATTAAAAATTTTAATTTGGGTTCAAAATGAGAGGGCTGACACCTCTCTTCCCTCGAAACTCATTCCCTCCAAGTGCATAGATGCCTTGGATTTCTAGTGCATTGCTGAGGTGGAGCGATGCTCCTACATCACAGCTTCAGAAATTGCAAGGACAAGCAAATTTCTTAATGCAGTTCATCATCAACTACATAGATATTACTAAGGGTTTCATGTGATTACTTAAAAACGGTGTCCCATTCATTTGCGATGAACAAGCTCAATGTTCTTCCGATTGACTAAAGCACATTCTGACATCCACTTCGCTATTGAAACCCCCAAATTATAATCAAGATTTTAACTTGCATATCGTGACATATGGTACTACTATTAGAATATTGTTAGTCCAAAATGGCGAAGACATTAATAAACATGTTATTTATTAACTCAATAAAGGCTTAGTTGGCGCTGAACTTTATCAGCCTTATGTATAGAAGTTGGCTCTGGTGGCATTTTCATTGTCCAATGATTACAACATTACATTCTGCTTCAAACTACTACCGTTATATATGACGCCAATCCTATGCAATATATCTTGTCACATCAGATATTGGGAGGTCATTACTCGAAATGGATTTCTTATTACAAGAATTTGACCGCAAGTTCTCTACCCCCATATCCAAGAAATCCATAGTCTTTGTAGAATTAATGAACGATCTTCCTTGATTCATTGACGAATCAGTGGTTCAAGATTCATTACTAGATGAATATGTGTTCCTCATTGACTCTTTTGACCCCTCGTATGGAGACATCCTCAAATGTCCAAAGATTATTTTTGTTGCATATACCATCAATCATGTCACTACCTCATTGTTGGTGATACACTTTTCCATCGTGGAGTATATATGGTGTTACAACGATGTGTCATCCAATCAGAAGAAGAAAAAATTCTTAATGAATTCCACTCAAGAGCATGTGGTGGCCATCTTTTTATATTATCCAATACCCATAAAATCTTATGCGCAGGGTATATTTGGCCCTCAATCTTTAAAGATTGCATGAATGCAGTCCAAAAAATCCACCCATGACAATTTGTTTCTAAGAAAATGCGTGCACATCCTGCTCTCCTACATCTTGTTGTTTAATTTGGCCCCTTTTCTAAATGGGGCATTGATCTTACTACATGTAAACCCCCTTCTTCTACCAGTCATAATTACATAATTGTGGTCATTGACTATTTCACCAAATGGGCAAAAGCCATGCCCACATACTCTTGATGCCAAAACTATAGAATTATTCATATTTAATTATATTATAGCAAGATTCATTGTACCCAACTATATTGTGACCGATCATGGATCACATTTTTGTAACAACATGATGACTAAGTCATCTATCCTTTTTCATTTTTTCCAAGAGAACTCTTCTCCTTACTATCCACAAGAAAATGGTCAGGTTGAGTTCATTAACAAGGTACTCAAAACAATGCTCCAAAGGATTATTGGAACTCACAAATCCAATTGGCATATAATGTTATTCTCAGCCTTATGGGCATATTGTACCTCTTCCAAGACTTCCATGGGCTCCACACCCTTTCAACTGGTGTATGGCTTAGAGGCAGTACTACCCAGTTTTCAAACTCTTTCCCCATACCTCCATTGAAGAAGAAATATTAATATGCTTATCTCACCTTGATGAGAGACGCTGTGAGGCCATCATGGCTAACAAATCCCACCAAAAGTGAGTAAATTCACAATATGATAAGAAAATTCTCCCTCGACCTTTTTCAGAAGGTGACTTGGTGTTGATCTATGATCAAGACTGTGATAAACTGGGTGTAGGAAAATTTGAACTGTTGTGTCATGGGCCCTATGTTGTAAAATGCGCTATTCAAAAAGGATACTATGAGTAAGTTGATTAGAAAGGAAATATTGTCCCAGATACCCATAACAGGATCTACTTGAAAAAGAACTATGGATAAGCCTCGTGTTATCTAGCGCTTTTGTACCATATGTATTATATTATAATATTGTTGTCTTTGTTTTCCTTTTATGTGATAGTGTTTGTTAATATGATTGTCCTACTTAATGCTTGATATGAATATGCCATCGTTTCCCTTACCCTATTATGGATATGCATATGGATCTAGTCGCACCTCCCAGAATATCACTTCTTCTACCTGGGTGATAATTTCACCTACCAACGAAATGGTTATCTTTGGGGGGATCTATCTAGAACCTGCAATGAACAATGTTGTCGAATACAATGCCTTCATTTAACTTTTGACTGAAACATCTTCTTTGGGTATATGTCACATGATAGTACTCCTAGATTCTGAGCTCATCATTTCACACCTCAACATGACCTACTATATTCGACATCCTATCCTTTTCCAAAAATATTTAAGGGTACGACTCTTAGAACAATCACTTCATTTTATCACTTATGAACACATACCAAGACAATTCAATTCCTTAGCTGACTCACCAGCAAATTGTTTATTGAGTTGGCATTTACTTCATCAAAAAGAATTATATTAAACAAACATTGTACAAACCATCTCATCACACACACACACACACACAGACAGAAACACACACACATATATATATAAGAAGAAATCACAAAGCCATATATCCATATACATAAAAAGTGTGTCAAAAAAAATCCAAAATTGGTATAACATAACAAAATTGGGCTTTCCTCCCATATATATGCAACATAAAAAGCACCAAAAGTCCATCATGCTAAAGAACACTAGTCATCTTGAGGAGCCCTATGGTCATTATAAAAAATGACTTCTCATGCGACCTTCCAAAAAAGGTTCCCAAACTAGTTCCCAACACCTACTACGCTCCTCTGCATACACAGAGATATATCATCCATATGTGGCACTAGAATTCCCACAGTCAAACAATCGAGGTTCTCCTCAAGATCCTCCAAGAGATTTTCATCAACTCTCCCACCATGCGGTCCTCTCCTAATGTTGAGTTATTCACCTCAACTATTCAGTGGTGACATACTTGTTGGACGTACTAGTGCACAATCTATCCATCACAAATTATATGTTATGTTACACACAAAAACATTTATATATCATAAAATCACAAAAACATTAAAAATATAAAACAAAAATATACTAAAAATTGTATCTTTCTTATCGAACTCATCACTAAATCTCTCCCCCTTAGGGAGAACCATATCTAGATCGTCACGGTAATCCACATCGTCACATGCATAATCATCTATCACCACTATCTAAAGATCCCAATATCAAAAAAATTTGGTGTCAAACTGGAATTGTGCCCCCCTCTGAGTTAGGACAATAGATATGTCCATTTCTTCATAGTCAGATCTCTATACCCAACATATTCCACCACATCCCATGGTCATGATGAAGGAACCCACTTTAAAAAGAAATATATAAAAATGGATCCATAACAAGATTGGTTTTTTCGACCCAACCTGCACTTGGTCAACTGGTACTTCATATTTAAAAACACTACAACACACCAACTATATACTGTAGGGGATAGACTCATAATGGCATAATCTACTTGGATCCTCGAATCCAAGTGTGGCCTAGTACTCCCTATCACCCATGTAATGGTGAATAACATGGTACATAAGGTAAAGTCCACTCCCTGACTAATTGGAAGCTTATTTTTTCTCTTTTGTCTACCTAGATGACAGTGAAGGGCCACATATTCATCCACCCAATATGCACCACCCGTCTTTCCACCTACCAGGACTACGGTGGCAAGAGGGGTGGTGCAAATTGGGTGGACGAATATGTTTCCCTTCATCATTGGTTACCATGTAAGGGATTTCATAGAGGAGGCCATCGAGGAAGCAACCAAGAAACAAGAAGAGATGAATAAGCAAGTCCAAGAACAATTAACACACGTGCAACAGCTCTTGGAAGAAACCATAATTACACCAGAGAACATATTAGGTGGACAACCGAGCACTAGTTCAATAGAGGAAGAACATATGACCAATCTACCTCTGAACAAGATAGCTACTAGGTGCAAATCATTACAAATCAAGATGAATGCAATTGAGTTCCCAACGAATGAACTACAAGAATACATGAAGACACTAAGACACTTGAACATATTGGTGTCACAAATGCCTATACACATATTACAAATCTTGCAAGTAGGCATTTTGCATGAGATTAGGCTCTACACATATGAAGAAAATTGTGAAATTACCAAAGTCATGGATGAAAGGGCTTAGTTGTAGCAACAATACAAAACTTTTATACAACAAAAGAGTTAAGTTGAAGGAAAAGTAGAAGAAACAATGAAGGAAAAGAATGAGGTTGAGGAAAGGGAACAGAGAGCTCTAAAAGAAAATCATGAACCTGATATAATGGCGCATAATACATAAGTGACCTTCTAGAAGTTATACAAGGAAATCCCATAAATACCAATAGTAGTAGAGGCTACTATGGAAGAGCAAGTATCGAATATCGGTGAATTCAACAAGGTATTTCGCACAAGAATCAAGGACTTATAATTGCACAGTACACTGAGAACACCACCGAAGGAAAGATAAGGATGGGAGAGAATGACAATGAGAGTCGTAGCCAACATCAATAAAAGGGAGGAGGAATGTGCAAGAATCTGGGAGGAAAGAATGCAAATCTGGACATATTTTGTAGAATATCCAAAGATGAAGGTCGTGGAAGAAAAATCAAGGGAAGCACAAGAAAAGACCCAGAAAGAATTAGAAATCATAAACACCCTTCCTTCAGTTGAACAAATGAAAACCATTTTTTCATAGAGGAATTCATACATGGAGCTTGAAAATATGCGGGATCAGTAGAAGATCCTTCAATAGTTCTTAGGACCACTACAAGAAGAAGCATTGAAGGGGATAGGAGAACTGACCACTGTGTAGGAAAAGGTGAAACAAACAACACATGAGACAGAAGAAAATATTACATCCCTAATTGCATTCGATGTCAAAGAGATTGTGGAAACTAAGGCATAAATAATCAAGGAAGTTGTGGTAATGAAGGAAGCCTCCCAGAAGTTCATCCAAGCATGGAGGAGTGTGAAATAGGAATGAGTGGCTTAGGACAAGCCACAAGTGAGTTTTGTGGGCCTATTGGATAGGAATTGTGGAAATAATATTCATAAAAATCCTATGTATGGAATATATGTGTAGAGGAAGAAGAAGAAGAAAGACAAGGAAGGCTCAGAAGTGCACATTTGAGGCATATTTATCAAAACAATGTACATTTTAACCTTGTACAATATTTTACTGCAAATATATTTTCAATAAAAGAATAGAAAATATACAATTGAAAATACACAGATTACACATATAATTTTCCCCTGGAAACCCAAACTTGGAAAAGTAGCATATTCTATATTCATTCATTATGATACATTGTTTACAATAAAATATACATATAGGAGCCACCGACATCCAAAACCCTAACCCAATGACATAGATTAGTCAACAACCCTAATTCCTTAACCAGAAATAGAAAATCATCGACCAAAACCACGTGCTGAAAAACCACCCAATAATGGACATGAAAAATGAGGAAAAAATGTGACATGTTTCCCGAGGTAAAAAAATTTCTCAAGGGAGATTCCCCTGAACCCCTACGTAGGGAAGATATATCCCCCCTCAAACTCCATTGCACTCTCAGTGTAATGCAGTAGACACTAGAGCTAGTCATGCAAAGAATATAACACATACCCAATATTCTGCCACTTGTTGTTTTCTTTTCATAGAAGGGGTTAGAGGGTTACTTAGTCAACAATCCAAGGCAACAATTCCCATGGATCCTCTGCACCAAGAGAACTTCTTAATCCTCATATATTTTGTTAATGAATCTACAAAATTCTTCAAAGTGTCCACCTTCATCAGCAATACTTTCTTTTCTTCAACCATGTCTCTCACAAAGTGATATTGAATATCAATATGATTTGTCTTTGAATGATAATTTCGGTTCTTCGCCAGAAAAATTGCACTCTGAATGTCACAATTTATCCTTACAACTTGCTATACCAACCTAATACCTGAAAAAAATCTTTGTAACCAAAGTTCCTCCTTACTTGCATGAGTGGATACCATGTATTCAACTTTTGTAGTTGAAAGTGCTACTATGTCCTGTCTTTTGCTCATACAACATATTGCTCCTCCAAATAGGTTAAACACATACTAGCTTGTAGATATCCTATGATCCATATCTCCATCCCAGTCTGCATCCACAAATCCATGTATGTCCAACACTTTGTCCAATCCTGGTCTTCCTTGGTAGCACAATCCATAGCAAGTAATGTCACGTAAATACCTAAAAAATATTTTTACTATTGCCCAATTCTCCTTCCCTAGTTTTGACATATACCTGCTCAAAATTCCCACTATATGTGCAATTTATGATATAGTACAGACCATTGCATACATAAAACTACCAACTACACTCGCATATGGAACACAAGACATGTCCTCCTCCTCTTCCAGTGTCCTTGGAAACTGATCCGTAGATAAATTTACACCAACATTAATAGGGACCTTGAATGGTTTCCATTCCTACATATTAAACTTCTACAATATTTTCTTGACATATTTTCTCTAATTTAACTAGAGTTTCCTCTTTTTCTGATCTCTTTTAATGTTAGTGCCCAAAATGAAATTTGAAGCACTGAGATTCTTCATGTCAAATTTAGAGGACAACTAAGTTTTCACATCTTGGATAATATCGTTTATGTTTCTTATCAACAACATGTCGTCCACATATAAGACCAAATAAATCAAATGATCACCCATTAATTTAAAATACACACGATCATCCTCATTTCTTTTTGTGAATCCAAGTCCCAACATATAAGTATCAAATGTTTTATACCACATCCTTGTTGATTTTTTTAAACCATACAGGGAATTATTCAGCTTGCATACTAGGTCCTTTCCCTTCACAACAAATCCTTTTGGTTGCTTCATATAGATTTCTTCTTCTAGATCCCCATATAGGAATGTTGTCTTCACATCCATCTGTAATACATCAAAATAAAATGCAGCAACAACAGATAAGATAAATCTTATAGAAGTTAACTTGGAAATAGGAGAAAAATTATCACCAAAATCAATTCCCTCAACCTGGGAATAACCCTTTGCTATTAACTAAGATTTTTATTTCTCCACTTTACCTTTTTCATTCAAATTCTTTTCAAATACCTATTTTCTGCCAATGGGATTTCTTTGAGATCACAAACCCTCTAGATCCCAAGCCTTATTCAAGGCTACCATTTCTTCATCCATGGCCTTTTCCCATATCTTTCCATCCCATGAATCCATTCTCTCCCATAAAGTTCTAGGATCATCATTAGTAAAAGACAAAGAAAAATTTGAATAGAAATCAAATGGAATATACCTTTCTGGTAGCCTTCTTTCTCAAACTGATCTCCTCAATACTAGAGTATTGACGTCGACCTCCCTCACAACAGCCGGTCGACCTCACCATGACCTTCTCTCTAACTCTGGCCCTAAGAGTCAGAATACTCTTCCACTCCACTCGGGAGTCCACTACCCACAGTAAGCTCCTTCGGCGATCTCCCCTTCGGAAAATCGGGAAATCAGAATTCGCGATTTCGCGAATTCTGTGAGCGCAGTCACATGCAACTCAAAACTCCGAACCCCGATGATCAACGGGTCAACTCTTTCGAATATCGGGATTTTCCCTATCGGGAAATCGGGAATGGCGATGTTATGTTTCACTGCTCCTTTCAATCCCCGAACCCTGAACTCCGAATTGATGCCACCTATATCCCACTATGTCTTGTGGTCCCACACTACCACATAACTCTTCCACTCATGAAATCGGGGATCGTGGGATCGCGTTTTCAACTGTCGCGAGTCCTTTGCCTTGGAAACTCCCGAATGTCGAAACCCCGATGACACTTGTCAACACCACGCTATCACTATGGGACCCATCGCAATTCGGGACTTTGCTGGTCCTTTGTGGTCCCACATGCCACGTCACTTCGGGATTTCACGGATCACGAATCCGCGATGCAAGAATTCCTTGATGTCGAGAACCCCGAACTCTGAATCCCGACTCCTCAGGATCTTGCGCTACGTGTCCCCGTTCTGATCGACGGCTCCCGTTGATTCGGGGAATCGCAGCTCACGATTTCAATGAGCATGAAACTCTTTCCTCATCAAATGTCGAAGCCCGATATGCCGATATCCGATGGCTAGTTCCCTTCTGCGCATTTGGGCTAACTCCTGCGCAACTTCTCCACGATCTGACGGTCTGCGGAATCTCGTGACTCTCCACAAAGATTTCAAGTCGTCGATTCTCTTCCCTTTGAAGAGTTCTCTGCTTCATCACCTTCGACCTGTGTGAACGAAACAAGGGTACTATCCCTCTTGAGCTTAAGTCCTCCGACTCCTTCAAAGACTCTTCACCCACGTCTCCCCACTAAATCTTCAACAGCTTCCAAAGTGTTGAAGTCGTCTAGACCCTGTGCAAACCTGCCAACAATAGTCCAACCCTCCTTCTCTCAGAATCGTCTCTGAGATTTCAATCCGACCTGCACTTCACCTGCACGGCTCGAATAACACAACACAACTCTGGACAGAAGGAAAATAAGAGTTTAACTGTAGAGCCCCCCTCAACGCACTCTATGCGGAGGAATTCAACTGCACTCTATGCAGGAATCTTCTGGCTTGAAGAGAGAAACAATTTGAGACTTACTTTCTCATTCTCTCAGGTTATGAACCTGATATGCAATCACATATGCAGCGTATAGAAGATAGGCATAAAAGGAAGCAAGTAAGCAACAACATAATATTAACAACACAAAGAGATCAAACACATCCATGGAGTTGAATCAAAGTCTTCCTATTAATTCAATCTGTACATGGGGTTTCTTCACAAACTCTCTGCTCTGCTCTCTTCTTGCTCTTGTATGAATGAGGATTGTCTTACAATGTACAAAGGAGGGTGCCTATATTCCGTTTTCCCTCTCGAAAGCCAAAACTGTCTAATCTACAGTTAATTCCTATCTAACAACATTAAAACTATTAAATGCCTTCTTATCTATATTACAATACAAGTGTGATTCATATGAATGCTTTCATTCAAATGACGATGCAACAATATTTTCAAAGTAATTCAAAAATGTATGTGCTGGCGCTGTCCAGCTGTTTTCTCTTTGCTCCACGCGCTGGCTCGCTTGGTAGGTGAGCGATGCTCCTGCATCATACTCCTCGGCTCAAAATATTTTCATGGGCTCCTATCCATGAGTTCCTGTACACTATGCCCATGCTTCTGTATCGCTGCCTCTGTCTCCCAGCTGGCATCCTCCACTGGGTGATGCTTCCATTTCACCAGGTATTCAAAGTACTGTTTCCTCCTAGTCTTTCTGCCTACTCTCTTATCCAATATGCACTCCATATGAGGTTTCTGTGCAACTGGCAATTGTTTTTTCCACTGGATTATTGGTTCCTTAGGTCCAGCCTCCGCTTCATCAGCCCTATATGGGTATAAATCCGAAATATTGAAAATCAGAGATATCCCGATGCCCTCTGGCAATTCAAGTTCATATGCATTCTCCCCGAATTTCTTCAGGACTCTGCATGGCCCGATCTTTTTCATTTTGAGCTTGTTGTATGTTCCCCTTGGGAACCTTTCTTTCCTCAAGTGCGCCAGAACCATGTCTCCCACTTCAAATTGAAGCTGTCTTTTCTTCTGATTGGCTCTACGCTTATACTCTTGATTCGTCTTCTCCAGTCGCTGCTTCACCTCTGCATAAAGTTCTTGCATAACTTCAGCGAACTCTTCAGCACTCGCGCTACTAGTTTCAGCCTGTTCTGACTCCCTGAGCTCAGACACTCCTCGTGGCTGTATTCCATACAAAATTTGGAATGGACTCTTACCTGTACTTCGATTCACCGAATCGTTGTACGCAAATTCTGCCTATGGAAAAATCTGATCCCAACTGGTGTGATGCTCTATCACAAGGCTTCTCAACAGGTCTCCCAAGATTCTGTTGACTACTTCCGTCTGTCCATCGGTCTACGGATGGTAAGAAGAACTGAATGCCAAGTCAGTCCCTAGCTTCTTCCATAGCATCCTCCAGAAGTGACCTATGAACTTCGTGTCCCGATCCGAGACTATACTTCTCGGCAATCCATGCAATCTCACAATCTCCTTGAAAAATAAGTTTGCGATGTGGGTTGCATCACTAGTCTTATGACACGGGATGAAATGTGCCATCTTCGAGAATCTGTCCACTACTACAACAATGGAATCCACGCTTCTCTGCGTTCTCGATAATCCCAAAACAAAATCCATACTAATTTCCTCCCATGGTCTCTCTGGTATAGGCAACGGCTGATAGAACCCTGTGTTCTGTTTTCGGCCTTTCGCATGTTGACATATTCGGCATCTGTCAACAAATCGCTTTACATCAGTGTGCATGCCAAGACAATAATAAGATTCGCTCAGCTCGGTGAATGTCTTGTCATGTCCAAAATGGCCTGCTAAGCCTCCACTGTGTTTTTCCTTTACCAAATTCTCTCTCATAGAGCAATCTTGTATGCATAGCTGATTGCCCTTGAAGAGCAATCCACCCTAGATTTGATATTCCAGCCACGGGCTCCTATCCCTGAGCACCATATTTTCGGCTGCCTCGTATGCTTCACCAAAATCAACATCACCTGCATACATATCCTTCAGGTTCTCAAAACCCAAAGTCCTGACCCTGAATTCCTGCAGCAATA
>JASDQU010681603.1:33708-44579 GCA_032191745.1 Picea mariana | reverse complement strand
AGTCTGGAAAAACACTTAAAAGAGAACTCTCTCAGTTCCTTTTTCGTAAAGTAGTCTGCCGAGACCGAAAAAGAGATAAACTATTGCTCAACAGACATTTTTTTCAAATACTTTAACGAGCGTGAAGAGAACAAGGTCACTCGACAATCTTTTCATCTTTAGAGAGTCTGAAAAGAACTTAAAGGTGACTCTAGTGTTGTCCTTTTTCATAATGTTAGTCTTGCGAGATCGAAAAAGAGATAAATTATCACTCGAAAGACGCCCTTTCAAACCGTTTAACGAGTGGAAAAGGAATCAAGATCACTCGACAATCTTTTCATGTTTAGAGAGTCTAAAAAGAGCTTAAAGGAGACTCCAGGGGGTTCCTTTTTCATGTATCCATATAGGTCTGAAAAAGAGATAAAAGTATACCCGGATACATTCTCATGTATTTACGAGCATGAGGAAGAACAAAGACTAAGCTCGATATGCCCCCAGGATGAAAGCTAGTGGCTTAACTCTAGAATGATCAAAAAAGGCTGGAGACATGCCCTCCAAGCTTCAATTCATTCACCGATTTTGATGTTGTCACCAATTTCTCTAGTAGAGGAGAAAAAGGAGAATGGTGGATGAAAATAAGGATTAAGAGAGGTGACTGTGTCATTTTTTAACAAGCTTGACATAGAAAAGAACTATGCTCAGGGCCTATGTTTCATTTTTTAACGAGCTTGCCACAGAGAAGAGAAACTATGCTCGTGGTTTTGTCTGGATCATGGCTTCCAAGAGGATAATGCTCTGGAAGGGTACCATGTCAAAGGATAAAACGTGGTCATGGCCTCCATGAGATCTTCACTGGATGGAAGATAATGACTCAAGAAGGAACACATGTCGAGGGTCGCGATAGGAGTAAGGAGATCAGGCTCCAATAATCCTACCGAAGAAATCACCATGTCCACGACTGAATCCAAATCATCGAAAGTTGAAATCATGGGAGATGATGAAAAATCAACACCAGGATGGGAGATAGAGTGTATATCTTCCTGAACTTCTTCACGAGGGGGAAGAAAAGAGGACCGGTCATGGTTATAATCCCGAGGTAATTTATTAATACGAAGAATTTCCAGAATAGATTCATCAAAAGGAAAAATTGGGGAAATGCACTCGATTGCAGACGACAAGGAACTCAAACATGAGTGCATCGAGGAAACGTCAGGCACCAATAGATGTTGGTCATCTGACGAGGGAGAAGCGGATTGGGTATAGACGTATGACGTTTCGGCTGGACTAAGTGGCACGGTGTCACCTAGTGCATCGAATTCCAATGGACAGGGTACAATCCAAGGGTTAGATGATTCCAAAGATTGATAAGCCACGGTCAAAATCATATCAACGGTAGCAATATGATGGGTAGTCAGTGGAAGTGGTGTAGGGAAGGTACCCATGAGGCTAGAATCTTTTAGTAAGCCAACACCAATGTTTTCATACGTGATCTTGTGGTCTCCCAAGAAAGGAATATTGTTGGTAGCAGGAACGCGAGCATCGATCGTGTAGAAATCCAACTGATCAACAATGACAATTTTTCCCTGATGAGGAAATTGGACACACTGAAAAACTGATGAGGCAACGACAGTCATAGCATAAAACCAACTTATTCCAAGTAACAAGTTGTAATCGAGGGGAGCATCGACCACCTCGACATCAACAATAACAGTTTTTCCACCCAATTGGATGGGCAGATACTGTAAAAGCCCATGGGGATGAAAACCTTTCCCGTCGAAGGCGCATAACATGGTTGGGGATTTGTTGAGTGCTAGTGATTTTAAACCTTTCCAACACGCCAATGACATGACACAATTCGAGGCTCCCTCATCCAGAATAGTTCGATGGATTTGTGGATTGTGAACAACAACATCAACTTGGAAAGCAAGTTGGTGGGAGAGTCGAGATGCATAATTGTCCAGGTTAAACATGATCTGATTGGACGACTCAGGATCAACAATGCCAAGAGTGGCCAAGAGCATTCTACATTGACTGGGGCAGTGCTGTAGAACTTCTAACGCAGACATAACACATAGTGCTTGAGCCAAATATTCAACAATGTTGTAGTTCTGGGTGGCACGTGAACTAGGATTAAAGGTAGATTTATGTATAGTGCTCTTAGGATGGCGTAAGATAGAGTCGAACATGGGTTTCTCAATCTGGAGTGGTCCAGATGGAGGATTAACCGATGGAAGACTAACGGAAAACGATGATGGATCCGGTAAATTACCAGTACCGTTAGTGTCTTTTCCTTTATCAGGGTTACCTGATGTGTCATATGCCTTAGAGAGGGTGGTCAAATTGATCCCATTAAACATATAAATATGTGCACTCAATGAGGCCTCATCATGAGGATATCTAGAACTGCCCCCCGAAGAGGGGGTTTGAGTAACCATGGATTGCTACTATGGAAAAGGCTAAGTAAGCACAGCGGGTTGTGATTTTCCTTGGAAAATTTTGGCCACTTCATTGCGAAGCGGACAGTCTCGAGTGTAGTGATCATCACCACAAATGATACATGGGAATTTCAGCTTCCGTTGTGTTTTCTTTTTGGTAGCAGGTGGTTGAGCTTGATTTTTCGTTTGTTCATTGTTATTTTTTTATTTACTCTTTGTCTTCTTCTTACCTCCGGATTGTTGCGAAGGGGCAGATTGAATTGCATTCACCTCAAATATCTGAGTTTGGGGGGAGGGAGAGGAGGGTGTAGTCGATTTGGAAAAGATTGAGTTTTGATGGAACTGATAACACCATCCACATGAGACGAGGATGATGGCTTAGAAGGATCGGTATTAGCTCGAGAAGCATTCAGAAGTAAATCATACAAAGTACCAGAATGGGAATAAACCAAATCTAAATATTGAGCCCAAGTGATGGCTTGTTCCTCTGTGACCGCACCATCCATAGCGACATCGCGAGAGATCGGGGGTAAGAGTGATTTAGTAAACCATTCTTCCAATAGTATGTCAGGAATGACTGCCTTGATCATCCTTCGTCGCTGCCTCCACTCATGAATATGGTCAGAGATATGGACAGAGTTAGTTTGACGAAGGGAGGTCAAGAGTTCAGTACCCATCTCGTAGTGAATAGGCAGTTGAAAGTGCGTGAGGAAAGACATGGCAAGGGAATTGAAATCATGAAAAGAAGCACGTGGTAGTTCAATATACCACTTTGCTGCCGAACCGGTAAGCGTTCGCTGGAAAAGATGCAAACGTACAGAATCATCCATGATGGAGTTTGATGAACACCACAAATGGAAAGTCATCACATGGTTGTTTGGATCTTCGCCAGGGTTTTCGTCAAATTTCAGAATATCAGAAGGAAGTTTAGCTGGAATGACTGTCTAAACCAGTGAATGAGAAATAGGATCATTGGTTAACTGAGACAAGTCTGGGAGATCTAGAGTCACAAGGAAAGGTAGTTGTCGGTTAATGTGCAAATGATACTGGTGTGGCATAGGAACACTAGTAGGACCATAGACTGGGTTGGGTGGATAGTTGTAACCAGTAGGTCCTCCTACATACGGTTGTTGCTGGCCAGGATAAGAAAGATTCAATGGTGCATGAGAAACATTGGCATAACCCGGTGGGTTCTGAACATTATAGGCCGGGTGATTTATTTTCCCGTGAGGAGGATAAACATTTTTCCCTTGAGAATGGTAAGGAGTAGATCCCGGAGGTGGATACACATGAGGCCCATGAGGAGGATAAGACTGTGGTCCCGGAGAACTCCAAGTGTTGTTTAGGATGCCGCCCAGATAATATTGCCTGTAAGATGTTCTGAAAGGGACAGGATTGGATACTCCTCCTAGTGGGTTATTATACAAGTGCCCCCCAATGTGGGGTTGATTGAAAGTGCCTCCTGAAGATACTCCCTAGGATTGTGAAAGGTTTCCAGCAGATGAGGGTTTCCCCCCTGCCAGTGTTGGATTTATGGCTGGGGTATGATTGGCAAATGGAGGTTTCCCTCCAGGAGGAGCATGAAAAGGGAGTTGTCCCCCAGGAGGGGTAGGTTCTCCATGGAAAGGTAGTCCTTCAGGAGGGAAAGGTGCATTGGATGGTGGTTTCCCTCCAGCCAGTTGTGTTTGGCCAACAGGGGTTTGCGTTCTCAGGTGAGAAGATGTCCCAGCAAGATCATGTGGAACATGTGGAGCTGTAGAGTAAAATCTTGTAGAAATGGGGGTAGAGATTGAAGTGCTTTGGGGATGAGTAGAGGTGATGAGTCCATCATTAGGATGGACTTGTGTTTGTGTAGCAGTAGGGTTAATAACCTGGTCAACTGGGTGATTCATGGTTTGAACGGATGGTTCTGTTTCACTAGGAGGGCCATGAAGATGAAAGGGTTGGCGAATAGATTTGAAATGTTCATAGAGATAACGTCTCGATGAAGTCCTCCATACAAAATGAGCAGGTGTGGGATTGGTTTCTACTACGGTGCTAGGACGAACAAGAGTCCTATACTCATAACCAAAGATTGGTTCTGTGGATCCCATATATGTTTCGGTAAAAATCCTCTTCGGTAATCATGGGACCTCTTCATCTATGACGTTACCAAGGGAGTCTAAATGAACCAAAAGTGGTTCGAGAGGAGTTATCAACACAGGTGTAGTGGGATTTTCAACCATGACCAAAGCGCCTTCTATGTTATCTAACGGAGGAGAAATAACACTTCCAGCGTCGGATTGATTTTCTACCTCTCTACGGTAGTTGTCTTCTGGCGGGTTAGGAGGTAAGGGTTGATAGCCTTTCGGAGGCATCCCTTGCATCCTACATGATCGGCGAAGACCTTTATCATCTATGGGCTCAATTGTGGAAAAGAACAGAACACACTAAAAATCTAGGGTCAACTAACAAAAAGAAACAACATATGCTAGTTAAATCTAGGAATCAACCAAGCAGACAAAAAATTCTCTCGATGATCGTACTAGTTGGTGATGAAATCCAACATCACATGATCAAGTTGAGAAGGGGCTGGGATATGGTGGAACATTTACAATGATGACCTACTTAACAGAATTTCACCTTGGTGCAAGCTTCCACGCAGTAATTATGGATTTACCCTCCAAGGAGCCCGAGTGAGTTTGACCAATGTCTGTTTTAGGTATAGTGAGACTTCCCTTCATCATCACCTTGTGTAAGTACCTAAATATTATGGCAACTAAAGACACCAATTCGCAGTAATTCCTTGGGTGGGTATAGTCGACAGTCTGATCCAAAACGTATGGGTAGGATAACAAGTCCGAAATCAACCCGAGAGGCTCCCACACATAATCATGGGTATACCTCCAAGTGACCCCCAATATACGATCCGACCACTACAAACAGTTGAACCATGGAGGGATAATCTCCGTAATTCTCCCGAATGCGACCTCGTGCGTAACCCCTATGTGAGAGGGGGATCCCAGAAAACCAATACGACAATTGGATTTGACTCTCGCTAGCTCAGGATGCTAATGTTTGTTTTGAAAACTTTGGAGAGTTGTACTCATAGCCTAATCCAAAGTGCTAACCCTAGTCTACTGTTGGTGGAAGATCCTAAAAAACAAAAATGTTCTAGATAATTTTTAATTAGCGTTTGTTTTACAACTGTTCTTTACTCAAAGGGTGCACGAAAGTGAAACTGATGGAATGAGGACTCAATTCTCAACAAGATGCATAAAAGATGATAAGCAATCATTTCTTTTCAATGAACGCCTATTTAAGGGAAAGAGGAGTCGTTTTCACTTTCAAACACTAATATGAAACATCCTCAAATCAATTGGTTCTCAATCAAATCCAATGCAATGCTAAAACATTTTCAAAAATGCCTTCTAACATGCAAACCAATCACTAATATGTGTCTTTTTCATTTGTATGCGAATGATGATTAATTCAATGAAAAAAACTTCTCCTACCAACTACCCTTTCAGATCAAGGAGATTCGGACAAGTATGATCAGATTTCGCACACACAACACACACCCTCTTGCTATGATTGAAACAAGAAGCAAACATAAAACAAAAGATAACAAAGAAAAATCAAACAATTCACACAAAAGAGAGATGTTCAAGAACAATGACCTCAAAAAAAGAACCAAATGAGAATATTCGTAGACTTTTGATGTCCTTCACCAAAGTTTCTGCTCAGTCAGACAAGAGAGAAAAAGGCAGTGGATCGATTCCAAGTTTTCAACAGCAGCAAAGACTGAAAATAAGAGAGAAGGTCACCAAATATGAACAAAAAAGAGCCTACTTCTCAAAAAGAAGAGGGTCAAATGTCATTAGGAAGATGTAATGAAGCATCAAGAAGCTGGACAAGGGCAAAAAACAGAGACTGAGTTGCAAAAAACACAATTCTAGAAGGTAATTTTGCAAAAAAGAGGCTGGCACTCTGGTGTAAGGGACACCAGAGCATTATAAAGCTCTATTTGAGACCTTCAGGGAGTGTTGGCGCTGGGCTAACATGGGCACAGGGGCGCCAGGCTCAAAAAAATCAGAAAAATGTCAAAAAAATCAAAAACTCAGTCAATTTTTTGTCAATCAAGATGCATGTGATGGGGTAAAGAGTCAATCAATGTATGAAATCAAAAATATGGGGTGAAAGAGGTCTGAAAACAACAAGTGGTAAGACAAGGTCTATGAGGAAAACCAAAACTAAAAGGTTTTGATTCGAATCCCTAGTGGAGTTGCCGATTTCTCTTGAAGGAAAATCTTTCTGCAGACAGGTAGATCTCCTCAAAGAGATAGAATCTTAACTCTAAAATAGAAAGTGGTTATCATGGTCACTAACTTCCTTCTAGGTCTACACAAACTAATTCATGAAGAGTAAGGAGGAAAGACGTACCTTTTATCGGTGTTTGTCCCTGCACGCTCCGAGTTGAAATCCAATTTTGAGCTCCTCGATAAGCCCTGTAGACAAACAAAGTACAACCACTTCCTATTCTATCAAGATTAGTTTGAAGCAGAGCTATCTACTTAGAGACAAATTCATGTAATGTCAAACACAAATTAGAAAAAAATAGGCCAAGCATATTACATTAATGAGGACAAAACGTTACTTACAGCCATGGATGGAATGTAGCAGTTTCGTCAAGTTCTCCTGGTCTAACCCTTGCTCAAAAGATCCATGATCAGAATGACGATAGCTTCACTGATTAGCCTCCACTTCACTGTGTCTTTCCAATGAGATCATAGGTTTCATGCTTCTCATCCCTTCTCCAAATATCACTTATGAGATCATAAGTTTGGTATGATTCTCCATCCAGCTCCATTTCACCATGAGAAAGCCTACTTATATAGCCTTGGAGAGGCTCAACCACTTGAGATATCACTGGGGTGAGTTGAGGATTTTCCTCCTTTAGTTAGGGATCTTCCCTAAGATCATGGCTTGAATAGGGATTCAAATCCAACTGCTTTCCAATATTGAAAAGATCTTTTCCCCATTATTCTCAACAAACCAACTGCTGCCCAGAATAGGTAGCGCTCCCTCAAAAGGGGTGTCAGAGCATTATAACTCTCCCTAGAAAGGTTTAGGGGGCACCAACACTCCCAAAATCAGAAATGCTCCTCCAAAAGGGCAGAGTAGTGTTATAACACTCCCATATAGTGCATAGGGGGGTGCCAACACTCCTGAGAGAGGTATAGGGGAGCACTCTCCTCCAAAAACCCAAATTCAATGGTTCTTTCAGATGGAAAGAGGTACATAACTCCAGTTAACCATTCCTCTTCTTCCAAATCAAGTGTTTGAGGTGTTTCAAGTGTCTTTTTGATGTCATTACGAATATGACATAGGAATCATGGAAGTATGCTTTGCTTGACACTTGCGACACTTGTGAGCAAAATGCGACACTTGCGACACTTGTAATGATGACACTTGCGACACTATCAAAGTGAGTAATTTTGATGTGTAACAACTATGTATTTATATTTTCATTATAATTAATGAGTTATGCTTGTATATATGTATGTTGCATGTATGGGTTAAATGTTTCTTCTGTTTAATTGCATTAGATAGATATATATGTATAAGTGTGAATACCATATGTTATATCTATCTTCCGGTTAAGTTTTATATGTGATTATTTCCGCAAATTTATTCGGTGTCATGGCCTCGCCTATTGTTTAAGGCCAGATTGTCTTACAAATTGGTATAAGAGCTAGTTGAGCTAAGTGAAGTGTTCGAGTAATGGCATTGCCCCACCTGTTGGTGGTTGGGGACGTTACATCTTGCAACATATTCCATATGGGAAACAATTAGAAAATATTGAAATAAACTTAAACAAGCTGAAAGGGAATCTGACTTGGAGGGAGTCAAACTTGGAGGAAGTAAGTAATCAAAAGGAAACTAGAACAAGATTGTGACACTTTGTAGAAAGAAAAGAGAGATTTAGTAGACAAAAGCATGGAATTTCTTAGATGGAGGGATTTGATTGCATAATTACAAGAGAAGAGCATGCATATTTCTCATTTAGACATGAAGCCAAGATTAGGAAGGAGCTAATCCCCAATGATGTGATCCATTGAAGAACCTGTGAAGAATATGAAGTATTTGTCCATGTTCTTCATTGGAAGTAACATCCATGATAAACAATGCGTGTTCAAATTTACTTTAGAAGAAGTATTCGAAAATAAGCCTTGAATATCCTTGGTTGTCCATCTACATTTATGTCCCTATGACAAAAGGAAGAAGTTGGAACCTTCAGGAAGGAAGGGAATGGAATCTATAGAAGATTCCATGGAATCCAACGTTAAAGAGGAACATGAGGAAGAACATGAATATTCCAAGAAAGAAATAAAATTCAGAACAACCAAATTGAACCAGTTATTATACCGAAAATCGTAACACTACCAGCATGATTTGAACCCACTAGAAGCAGTTAAGCAAAAGGAATAGAAGGAAGCTTTGATGAAGAAAAATGTATGAGAGAAATTGTGAAAACGACTCATAAATGGAAGCTTGATAGATACAAGTCGATAATCATGGGGTTCTCCCAAAAGGAGGGAGAATACTATGATGACAACTACTTGAGCCATTATATCTCTTGCAGTATCCAGGGGTTGGAGTTTACATTAGATGGATGTAAAGACTATTCTTCTCAACATAGTAATTGAAGAAGAAACATATGTAGAGAAACCTAAAGGTTTTGAGGTATACCAGAAATAGAGCCACGTATGCATATGGAGGAAGACCTTGTATGGATTCAAGAAAACTTGGTGTAGAGCCTCTCATGTACAGAAGAAGCACGGAAGTGTATTGCAAAGGAAGTGTATTGAAAAGTTTCTTTAGAAGCCCAAGATGATGGATTGAAAATCCATGGGAAACTCCTATGAAGACAGTTCTGAAGAATTTAAGAGACTTTGATCCAGTAGACTTGTCCCTGTATCGACAATTGAATGTCTTGTAAATATATTTGGAGAATACTTAGCCGGATATTTTCTTTGCTGTGAAAATAGTTCCAAGTGGAACCTATCCATGAGAATTTAATAATTTCAAATCATGCCTTGAAATATATTCATGGGACGTTTGACTTATGATATATAGTTGCATGGATTTATTGATTCATATTGGGAAGGGAGTGTAGATGATAGAAGAAGTGCTTCTTGGATATGTTTCAGTTTGAGCTTTGCCACAATTTCATGAGTTAGCGGGAAAAAAAAGTCTACTGCACTCAACACTGCAGAAGTAGAGTATATTTCATATTGTGATGCTTGTAAGGAAGTAGTGTGGCTTTGTAAGTTGGTTTCTAGACTGTTTGATCAGGTGCTAGATTCGACCATGATATATTGTGGTAATCAAAGTTTTCTAAAGATTTTAGAGAACTCAGTGTTCCATGATAGGTTGAATCACATTGAGATCAAGTATTATTTTCTCTGTGATAGAGTCCATAGGGGAGAATTGGTTCTCCAGTATATCTCTATAGATGAGAAGATAACAAATATTTTGTTAAATCCCTCATTCAAGATGAAAAGTTTTCATACTTAAAGAACAAGTTGGGACTCATGGAGACGACTTCCTTAATGGAAAGGGAAGTGATTACTCCAAGGTTGAAGGGAGCACTGATATGTTATTGATTTATGTACATTCATTTTCCAATTTGGAAAATGGTCGAGGTTGGGAAGTCACTTTCCCGTCCGAAAAGTGGTCCAGAATGGACAGTCATTTTCATAAAAAAAAATGGTCTGATAGATTGTTTATGTACAATAGACATTGATTCCCCTTATGTTCAGTGTGGGGGAATGGTCTAGGACAATCATTCTCCTTGGTAGTCACTCTGAGAAGTGATCAAGAAAAATGGTCCGCCTCTCAATGCAATCATTCTTTCAAAGTTCACAATTGTGAGTAGTTTCAAAGAATGGTTTGATATAGGAGGTTGGTGCAAGACAATCATTTCCATAGGAAATGGTCCGGACAATCATTCCCTAGGGAAGACTCATTCTCTCCAAGTTTCACTGTGAATTGTGCCGGAAGAATGGCCTAGTTAGGTTGAATGTTCTAGGTTCAATAATGTGGGACAATCATTCCCTACGGCAGACTCATTCTCTCTAGGTTACACTGTGAATCATGCCGAAAGAATGGACCAGTTAGGTTGAATGGTCCAAGTTCATAAATCAGGGACATTTATTCTTCTATGCCTGGGAAGAATAGTCTAGATAGCCCATGGCTGATGTTTAACTTTTTGAGGGAATATGCTCTTCCAAATCTCACAAATGTGAGTGGAAGAATGGCCCAGATAACTCAGTTAGTATCATGGCATTATTGATGCAGGTTGATATCAGACGATATGATTGTTGTGGAGACTATATGTCTCTAGAAAATAGCTATATGCTACTATGATGGATGTGATCCATTGGAAGTGACTGTGTGTCACTAGTTAATAGC
>JASDQU010681602.1:28547-58147 GCA_032191745.1 Picea mariana | reverse complement strand
TAGATATCCGGTATCATCATCTCAGAGATTTTGTTCAGCGGAAGATCATGTTGCTTCAATACATTCCTACAAAAGATCAGGATGTGGACATTCTGACGAAGGCACTCACCAGGAGAAAATTTGAATATCATAGAGACAGGATTGGGGTGAAGGATAATCCCTTTCTTGTTGAGAGGGAGTGTTGAAAAGTCAACAAGAAACATGTGTCTAATTTAGTTTTCCCTTAATTAAATTAGACAATAAATATTAATCTATTATCTCATTCATAACTAAGTGATTTGCAATTGTAACATAATTATAAGTGTAGTTAAGTGAGTTAATCTTAGTTGTATTAGTGTGAGTTCAGTGAATTAATTATTCATTAATTCACAATCATTTAACTCACATGCAACTGAAGATTCACCATGGTTAACTACATGCATGTCATTCCAATGGACACCAGTTGAGATAATAGGTGAAAGGGACAGTTGGCTATCAGTTGTGATTTTTTCACACATTCAGTGGATATGCTTATGAGCATGTGCAAATGAGGCAATGGGATTCATTCGATTCATTGTGAGAATTCATATTGTAGAGTTTGTGCAGAGGAGGCAGGCTGTCTGGACACAGGAATTGGCGCATGTATTTTCTAATTTGTGTATGACAGTGTGAGATGATTGTATTGTACTGATAGCTCTTGGATTAGAGTTTTGTATGAGATTGTTTCATGATTCATGATATACATAATATATGATAGTGGGGTTTTTAGATTTACACTTTCCCGGTAAAACTTCTGTGTTGTGTGTTATTGATATTTCACTTTGTGCATTGTGGTTGTGATCATGGTTTAATTGCTTCTGTAATATTAATAGTAGAAGCAATTATGTATTTAACAAGTGGCAGAAATTGTTTGATCAGGAGAATCGCAGGAATACATTAATTTGAATCAAAATTTCTACATTTACGACTTACTTTTTGATTTACTTCGTCCTTCTACTTCCATCACTTCAACTACTCCAGCTGCTTCGCATGCAGCTGATGGTGTGATTGGCACTTTCCAGGCCCAACCACACTCCACCTCAAGCACAAACGCCAAACCTGCTTTTTCTAATGTTCAAAATTCTCCATATCCTACCCCTCCCACTGGAAAGACTTCTGAGGTAAATGCAGTTCAATCTACCCCAGACGGTAAAAACAAATCTAAAAAGGGGAGAGGTAAGGATAGGGAGGGAAAAAGTAATTCTCAAGCAGAGCAGAAAAAAACTACCCTTGTTGATGATCGGGATAAGCACAAACCTTGATACCCTTGTCTTATCTGTGGTGAGGATCACTACATGAAGGATTGTCCACGACGTGCCGAGGTCACTAAGTTCCTTCAAGGAGCTCCAACTCTACCTGCATCAGCCATTTTGTCTCAACCCTTCCCATCTCAACAGCAGGCTCAGTTGGTCATTCATGACCAAACCTCTTCTTCTACTACATCATATGTTTTGATGTGTACTACCGATTTGAAGTAGAGAAACATTGCACTCACTACTCGAGCCAAAGAGTATTCTCCCTCTAAAGAGATGGTTGATGATCTACCGCCTTCCTCGACACAACCCTCTCCCACGACTCCACCTACCAATGGTCCTCTTCATCTTGAAAGACCGATCCTCAACGCAGTTCTGTGAGCCCCCCCAAAGGGCATCGTTTGGAAATCAGCTTTCAATCCTCATGCTCATGCCACCCAGAAATACAACATTGTTGAAGATCTGGCCCAAGCACCTTCTGCGATGTCAGCCCTTGAAGTCCTTCAAACTTGTCCTGCATAATGGAAGGCATTGTTGAAATCTATTAGTGGAATTGACCCGACGGATGTGAATTTAATAATCTTTGACTTGGAAGATCACATTCCAAGGTTACCCCCTCAACTCATGTTCCAGATCCAAGTGATTGTCTTTAACAAAAACATTTGTCGAGCCTTTATCGGTGAGGGTGCCTCGACATGTGTTATGTCTCTTGCTTGTTGGAAGGCTATTGGCTCTCCTTCTTTGAATGAATCCCATAACACTCTTAAAGCCTTCAATGCATCTGGTTTTAAGCCCTATGGTGTCCTTCCTTCGTTGCCCATCATGTTAGAAGGAAAAACGGTCAAAGTCAAAGTGGAAGTCTTTGATGCTCCCCTTGATTACAATCTTCTTCTTGGCCGTAGCTAGATCGATTCCATGCGTGTAGTTGTGTTGAACCTTTTCCATGTGGTAGGTTTCCCACATCAAGGTAAGGTTTTCACCATCGACCAACTAGCATTATTCAATTCCGATACCTGTACTGGCAACGTACCGTTTATCGCTAAAACCCCACCGGGTTATGAGAACGTTGGTGTAGGCCTTCTCAATGAATCTTCGTTAATGGGTACTTTCCCCATTCCACTGCCCAATGTTCCACGCTCGTATGTTGCTTCCATCAACATGATCTCCACCTTACCTCATGAACTTCCTACATCTCATGACCCCTGGATAGTACCTGACCCTAGAGATCATCTTCATTATGGCGATGCAATGCCATTAAGTTTGGTCGAATCTGCCTATCAGGCCATTCAATCGGCAACACCTTCTACCCCCTCTCTTGGTGAGTTGTCTCTCGATCCTTTTCATTTTATTTTTCTCACTGACGATATGATCATGTCCATCATGGAGGACACCCCTTGGGACGATGGGTATCATCGTTCCATCCTCTTTCCAGAGCAACATACCATCGAGAACTACCAACTAGCCTTGGCTGCCATTCAAGTCGTCCAATGCTTGCGGCACTATATCCTCTTGCGCAAAACTACAGTGATTTCTCACTGCAACCCTATGCAACACATTCTTACCCGTTAATTTCTAGGGGGAAAATACTCCAAATGGATTGTGATTCTCCAGAAGTTTGACTTGGAATTTGAACTCGCCAAGTCTAAGAAGTCCTTAGTTTTTGCTGAGTTGATATGCGACTTTCCCCATTCTGCAATGGACATAGTAGCAGCAGATTCATTACCCAATGAATCTCTTTTCCTTATTAGCACTGATGATCTTTGGTATGGAGATATCATTATATATCTCCAAACCTAGACTTTTCAACCAACTTTGTCTAGTATTGATCGACGTCGCATACGCTATCAAGCTCGTCAATACATTATTCTTGGGGATACTCTTTATCGTCAGGGCATTGACTCTATTTTTTGATGTTGTCTAATGTTTGATGAAGCTGAGAAAGATTTGAATGACTTCCATTCTGGAGCATGTGGTGGTCATATGTCTGGGTATGCTACTGCCCAAAATATCTTATGCGCAGGGTATTTTTGGCCTTCTTTGTTTAACGACTGCATAATCGTCGCTAAGAAATTCCATGCCTACCAGTCCTATAATCAGAAGATACGGTCACATCTCGCTCCTCTTCACCCTGTGGTCTCAGTTGGTCCCTTTGTGAAATGGGGCATCGATTTCATGACATGTCACCCTCACTCGGCCCAGGGGCATGGTTACATTATTGTAGCCATTGATTACTTTACAAAATGGGTTGAGGTGATGCCAACATTTGACAACACTGGAAAGACCACAACATTATTCATTTTTAATCACATCATAGCTCATTTTTGTGTTCCCCAAACTATCGTCACTAATCACGGTAGCCACTTCAGAAACTTCATGATGTCCAAACTTACTGAAAATTTGGGTCTTCGCCTTGATAACTCAATGCCCTATTACCCACAAGACAATGGCTAGGTCGAAGCAATTAACAAATTTCTCATAACTATGCTCCGACGAATGATAGGGATTCATAAGACAAGTTGGCAGACAATGTTATTTTCAGCATTGTGGGCTTACAAGACATCTGTCAAGTCTTTTATTGGGTTTACACCTTTCCAGTTAGTCTATGGTGTGGAAGTTATTCTTATGATTGAATGCGAGATACCCTCTTTAAAACTAGCTATTGAACTCCTATCAAACACTTCTACTGAGGAATAACGTCCATTGTATCTTATGCGATTAGACGAAACTCGACACGATGCTACCCTAGTTATAGAAGCTCAGAAGAAGCATGTCAAGGCCCAATACGACAAACATGTCAAGCCTCGTGTTTTCTCAGAAGGAGATCTCGTTCTCCTCTATGATCAAGATCGAGATATGCTAGGAGATGGAAAAATTGATGCCATGTGGCGAGGTCCTTATATTGTTCGATGAGTTTTGGAAAAAGGGGCTTATGAGTTAGTAGATTACGATGGTATCCCTTTGAGTGAACCCAGGAATGGGTTGTACTTGAATAAGTACTATGCATGAAATCATCTGTGCATGAGTACTTGTATTTTTATTGTATCATACTTCTTGTGTGTTACTATAGCTTGCTTTTGTCATTATTTTGTCTCTGCCCTTATGTGACGTTGTGTTTGATTTCCAGATGTCAGAGTCTTCACTACCATATATTGGTTTCCCTGATGGTGCTAGCTGCAGTACTCATAACCTTGCTTCCACTGCATGGGCAATTTATGCCCCTACAAACGAACTTGTCTCCTTACGAGGTGTGTGTCTCGGTCGTGCAACCAACAACATTTGAGAGTATAGCACCATTATTGAATTATTGGTTGATGCTATCTCACTCAGAATCCGTCATTTTGTTGTGTGACTCAATTCACAGCTTGTAGTACTACAATTAAGTAATGTCTATACTATTCGAAGTCCTACTTTGTTACGGGTGTATTTGCAAATTCACCTCTTGGAACGTTATTTTGATTACATTGAATATGAACATATTCCTAGATGTCTAAATACATTAACATATGCATTAGCTAACTATGTATTAGACAGACATTTGGATCATTTATAAATCAATCACATCAATTTTCACACAATACAAGATAAATCAGTAGAATCCATCTGTATATATAACGATCAAAAGATTTTTTACAAAAATTTTTGTCCGAAGACCAAAATGTCAAAATATGAAGCTCATAGATTCTACAAAGTGACATCATGGATGACGTTCACGGTAACACACGACTACTCGGGCAACTCTACGGAGCAGTCGACTCATGGACCCTGACACTCCTACTGTATGATGTTGATCGCGTTGTGGAACCTCTTCAAGAGGAATGTATGGAATATCTACGGTCAATCCCTCTAGGTTTTGTTCCACTACTTGATAATCCTCATCATATTGTGGCACTGGTGCCACCTCTCCTTGCCGCTGAATGGGATAAGTACCAGGAGGTCGGTAAGGTCCAAAATCTATGTCATCAACAATTATTTTGTATTTAGTCTTTGGATGAACATATAAAACAAAAAAGCTTTTGAATATGAAAAATTCACAAAAACATTTAAAAAGGAGAAGAATTTGTGTACTTCTTACCAAGTTCCCCCCACTAAGCATCCTCTAGCAGTACTAAGTCTGGATCTCCTCGGAAATCCAACCCGATATAAGCATAATCATCAACCATCAACATCTATGGTTGAATCCAGTCAAAGAAGGTATCATCATACTTGATGATCAGTCCAGCTACGTGCCGGGCCATGAGCTGACACCATCTCAACATTCTTGGATCCCTGAGAGCTAGTAAATTCCACTCAACCTACAGTCTTAGTAATGGAACTCTCTCAAGGAAGAAGGACACTAACAAAGATCTATACCCGAATTTCTTCAAGTCGCCTCGTCTGCATTTGGTCAACTACTTTTTCATACTACAAAGCACTGCATCTGCCCAGTTGAAAACCCGAGGTTCAGTACACTCGATGGCATACTGGAAGTAACTCTGTAGCGCCATGTGAGGAGAAGAACT
Source organism: Picea mariana (assembly GCA_032191745.1). Taxonomy (NCBI): domain Eukaryota; kingdom Viridiplantae; phylum Streptophyta; class Pinopsida; order Pinales; family Pinaceae; genus Picea; species Picea mariana. The sequence continues at coordinate 52,377 of JASDQU010681602.1, read as the reverse complement.
CCCAGCCATCTGAGCTATGGTGAATAAGATAGCATGGAGGGTCAAATCCCGTACACCCCAAATAACTACTTTCCCTTTCTTTCTCTCTGCCTCGGGAACATAGTGTAAATGACAGTACTCACTCATGGGCAACCCACCACCTCTACCACCAGTCAAGCTCACATGGTACCCCCGTCGTGACAATCTAGTCAAGAAGTAAATGTCCTCAATATCTAAGGACAGTGTGTGGACCCCCACATGAAATACCTGCTAATCGGGATCCCACATATGCACAAGGTACTCTAATAACCTGACTTGGGCCCTCATGACCGAGATACGAAAGTACTTCAGAAGGCCACAGTTTCTCAAAGCAGCAATAGTAGGTGGATGATTTCTGGCAATTGCATTGTCTTCTTCGTGCTCCCTTTCACACCATTCAGGAACCATTTTGATGGCCAATTACCTGCATAAGAAGCACAAAAAGAGGATTAGAAACTCTATTCATGATTTGGTTCCTTTTTATTGAGTAAAAACTTAAAAAACTTTTGTTCTTTGCAGTTCTCGTAGGTTCCCTTTGGGCACAGTGTGAGAACCTAGCAGGCTGTTGTGGGATCACCTATGAGAATCACCGATTCTTGCAAGTCCCATGTAGCCCACCTGCGAGAATGGATGAGCGCAAGTAGGGCTCATGAAATCAACTCAAAAAATGAATTTTAACCAATGAAAATGCAAAATTAAACCATGAAAGAGTAGAAGACAAAGAGCCTACCTCACTGTCATTGACGGATCTCCGAATGGACACTCGTAACTCCCACAATCTGATGCCGAACTTTGAGGGTAAAAGAGGGGTTTTTGAGCTCAAATAGTGGAAAAGTGAAAATGATATGGTAAAAAGAGTTTTACTCCTTTTTATTTACTTTTACCATGTTATTTGGTTTTTTAATTATTTATTTATTAAACCCTAATCCCTAATGCCCTTTTGAGTGTAACCTTTGCAGGTATAACTACTTTGATGGTCATGTATCAGAATGTGGACATAATTTTTCTTTTTCCATCGTGCATTTTGATTGTTTTTTATGGTTTTTGTATAAAACCCTGAGCATGGTCTTTTTCCATTCTCGCACTCGAAAATACATGAGAACGCGATCGAGCATACTTTTATCACTTTTTTGGGCTGAACAAGGTTATACAAAAAATGAACCCCTCTGGAGTCTTATTTAAGATCTTTTCAGACTCTCTAAATATGAAAAGATAGCCGAGTGACCTTGCTATTTTCATGCTCGATAAAGTATCTGAAGAAAGCGTCTGGTGAGAGATAATTTATCTCTTTTTCAGTCTCATCAAACTATTTTACGAAAAAGGAACTAAGAGAGTTCTCTTTTAAGTGTTTTTCCAGACTCTATAATCATGAAAAACCTTTGATTTTTCTATCTTTGGACTCGTTAAACAAACATCGACAAACCCATAATGGGACTGAACCACTCCTTCTTAGGGTTCGTTAAACATACTCCAAAGGATAATCTTATATAAACAAGCATATGTTATCCTCCTCAAGCTTGCGTAAAAATAAAGAGGTACTCACCAGAATTGGTGGGGGAAAATTTGGGAAAGGGATATGTTTTTATCTTCATATTGATTCGTAGTAAGTGTCGCTCTTGAACATGACACCCCCCTATTCATTATATTTGAAGCCGGTTTTGGAAATCCATTTGTCTCTCATTCAATTTGCTACAAGGTCATTCCTTGTGTCGTATTTGAGTCAATGCTGCCAAATCATTGGTCGTGTCGTTGATATGTTCAAGAGAAGTCCATCAGAAACCTTTATTGAGTCGACCATCTGCAGTTGTCCATTCTCTCTGTGTCAGCCTTCCCTGTGTCCAGTTCAATTTACATCATACTCTGTTTCAACTTCAAAATCTGTTACTCATTTCATGTCATTGATGAGGGATACATCAAGGCCCTCCCATGACGAGTTTTGTTCCGTCGACTTCAGCTCATTATCCGGAATCAAGACTTATAAATTCTTTGGTACCTTGGATCTTGCATGCCTCAATGACATATTTCCTCGCTTTTGACAGTGGGTTTACATCATTGACCCCTGATCAAATTATTCCATCTGCTGTTCGACTTCAACTCACTCATTCACACTCGATGGATTGTACTAGAGTACCTTGGGAGTCATTGACATCAATGGTGATTTCCCTCGCACTTGTTAACGGTTTCATCAATGACCGGTAATCAAGTGGTTTCTTCCATGTTCGACTTTGACACATGTAATCACATGGTTAGATTTGTACTTTTTGGGTGATGAGATTGAAGACCCTGGATATCATCTTTTTGTCCAGGTTGTGATGGAGTATGTATAATTTGTGATACATAGATCCACTGTGTATGTCTCGTGGCTATGTCATCTTAATTTGAAATTTCTCGCATAGATCCACAGTGTATTCCTGGTGGCTATGCTATATTTTGACGGCATGGATCCACAGTGTATGATTGGTGGCCATGACCCATGTCTACAATTTTCATTCATCTATGATCTTAGTATGGGAATGCCTAACTCAGAATTCATACATATGATATTTTGCAGATGCTTGGTTATTCGCAGGTTTCCGATTAGGTGTGCTCCTAGTTTCCGACACACACATGTAGCTTACAAAGTCTTTCGGCTGTCACCGATTCCAACCTCATACTTTGGGGGGAATTTTGTTACCCATTATTTTGGTCATCATGATGGTGTATTAATGATGGTGTACTCAGGCTCTTCATAAGAACTTTCTCCTGAGAAAAGTTACTTTCATCTCTTCCCAGAAAACTCACTTTTGAAGAAGGTTCGCAGGCTACTAATATATTAGGGTGCGAGAATGACCCATTCTCGCAGGTTGTCTTAAGCCAGGGTGCGAACTTCTCGCAGAATAGCTAGGGTGCGAACTCATCCTAAATCATGGAAAAATACGAATTCTTGATGTTTCTAGAAGGGAATCTTCTAGAATAATGGGTTTGCATTCGAATGGTTATCCTTCTACTGGATTCCCTGATATTGTGGGATCATTCTTATCCAAGTAACTATCTCATTCTCTCCTATATATTGAGGAAATTCTCATGGAAAAGGTTAAGCAATATTCATTGGAGAATTGGTGAAAGAACTGTGTGAAGGAATTAGCTTGAATAATAGCTTGGAGACTCTATCAAAGTCTATCAAGAGGTTTTGATCTTCTTCATACAAGGATTGAACAAGTGTGTGTGTTGAAGCCAAAAGCCATCGAAAGGAAGCTTGCAACATCAAGGCAATCAGGTTGTAATCTTTAATTTCAATTAATATGATACAATGGCATGTCCCTTTCCCATAAAGCTATTCTCACTTTATTGTGTAATTCCTTGATCATACACATAAGTTGACAGTTGAATATATTTTGCTATCTTCACTTTGGTTGGTTTGTGTTGTCTTGGTCTTGACCTCACGAGAGCACCGAAGAGAAGCGGGAACAATAGAGACCTTAGGAAGTGATACTAAGGTATGTTACTCGTTCCTTCCTGCTAGCTTATTCAATGGTCAAAAATTAGGGAAAGAGTCATGTCCTGTCCTGTTTTGTTCTAGACCTAGGTGGATCTAGGGAGATCTATTAGTGTCTGCACCTACCGATTAGTCTGATAACACTTGGGATGACCAGAAGAAGTTTAAGAAATAACAGAGGTAGAAGGGAAACAAACCTCCCTTTTTCAAAAATAGTCATCAAGGACATCCATCGTTTAGAGAGCCGAGAATGGCTGAAGTGGGAGAACAAATCCTGAGACAGATGCCCATTCAGTGTTGGGGCTGTAAAGAGAACCACAAGTACAAATATTGTCCCCATAAAAATGGAAAAGCAAGAGTTTTCCATAATGTTCAACAAGTTGAAATAGTGGAGGAAATGGGTAGTAGAATTCCAATGATCTATGTGGCCCTAGACAACAATCAAGTTGAATTTCAATCGCACATGATTGAAGTGGAAGGTATGATTAACAACCAACCATTTATTATTTTAATTGATTTAGGGGCTAGCCACAGTTATATAGACCCTAGAGTGGTGGAAAGTTTTCATTTATCAAGAAGCAAACATGAAAAGTCTTGGTTAGTGTAGTTGGCTACAGGAACCAAGAGGAAAGTCACTGAGTTGGTTAAGTCCTGTCTGGTGGACATGAAGGGATTGAGCATGAAGGTTGAATTGAATATTCTACCGTTAAGCTCTTATGACTATTTAATTGGGATGGACTGGTTGGACCAACACCATTCCCTCCTGGACTATCGTAATAAGGAATTTACATGCCTAGATGAGGAGGGGAATCGAAAAATAGTCCAAGGAATTCCCAGAGCTATGGTTGTTAGAGAAATCTCAGCAATGCAGTTGAAGAAGTGCTATAGAAAAGGTTGTCAATTGTTTGCAGCCCGTATGGAGGAAGCATCCAGAGATGAAGTCTCAAAGATTGGAGACCATGTGGTACTAAAAACGTTTGAATACATATTTCAGGAGGTACCCAGACTACCTCTGAAGAGAGATATCGATTTCTCTGTAAATTTGATGCCTGGAGAAGCTCTAATGTTGAAATCTCCTTATAGAATGAGTACGCCAGAGCTGAAAGAGTTGCAATTGCATATTGAAGAGATTCTAAAGAAGGGGTACATTCACCCAAGTGTGTCACATTGGGGTTCCCCAGTCCTGTTCATGAAAAAGAAGGATGGGACATTGAGGTTGTGTATTGATTTCAAACAGTTGAACAAAGTAATTGTCAAGAATAAGTATCCTCTGTCGAGGATCGACAATATTTTCGATCAGTTGTAAGGCGCGAAAATATTTTTGAAGATAGATATCAGATCAGGATATCACCAAGTAATAATAAAGGATGAAGACATCAGCAAGACTACCTTTAGAACAAGGTATGGTCATTACGAGTTCACAGTGGTGCCGTTTGGACTGTCCAATGCACCTGTTGTTTTTATGTGCTTGATGAATGGTGTATTCAGGGACTATCTAGACAAGTTTGTCATAGTCTTCCTGGATGAAATTTTGGTGTATTTCAAGTCAGAGGAAGAGCATGAACAACACCCAAGGATGGTGCTGCAAGTGTTGAGAGAACACCATTTGTATGCCAAGTTGAGAAAATGATCGTTTTATCAAAGGCAGATCCATTACTTGGGGCACATTATTTCAGAAGAAGGGATCGTCGTGGATCCTGAGAAGGTTGAGGCCATCAGAGAATGGTCAACGCCAAGGAATGTGGAGGAAGTTAGATTCTTTATGGGTCTAGTGGGATATTACAAAAGGTTTATCACAGGGTTCTCAAAGATAGCTCACCCTATCACTTCCTTGCAAAGGAAGGAGAAAAACTTTTAGTGGACTGAAAAGTGTGAGAAAAGTTTCCAACGATTGAAGCAACTGTTAACCAACACTCCAATATTGAGGATTGCAGATCCAAATGTGGATTTTGTGGTGTGCACAAATGTGTGTAAAGAAGGGTTGGGAGGAGTTCTCAGTCAGAATGGATTTGTAATCTGTTATGAGTCCAGGAAGATGAAAGAGTACGAAAATAATTATGCCACTCATGATTTGGAGTTGGCAGCAATCATTCACGCTCTAAGGAAATGGAGACATTACCTCATGGGAAGGAGATTTGAATTGAGAACAGACCACAATGGTCTTAAATATTTGTTTGATCAACCAACCTTAAATGCTAGACAAAGTAGGTGGCTGGAATTTCTATGTGAATACGACTTTGAGATCAAGCATATCAAAGGAAAGGAGAATAAAGTGGCCGATGCACTCAGCAGGAGGGTGCATGAATTACATGCTACAACCATTAGCATGTATCAGACTGATATTAAAAGAAAAACCATGGAGGCTGTGAATGTAGATCTACAGTACAGAGAAGTGGTAGCCAAGCTACAGCAGGGTAAAATGCCACAGAAGATGGAAATTTATAAATTGGAAACAGATGGAATACTATTGTAAAAGAACATAATTTTTGTACCTAATGTCCAGTGCTTGAAATAGATGATTTTGTAGGAGATGCATAATGTGCCTTATGCAAGGCACCTTGGATATCAAAAAACAATAGTAGAGGTCAAGAGACATTACTTTTGGCTGGGTATGAAGAGAGAGATCGCTGAATACATCACTAGATGTATGGAGTGCCAGAAAGTTAAAGCTGAGCATGGGCACCTAGCAGGGTTGGTGCAACCTTTACCCATTCCTAAGTGGAAGTGGGAAGTAGTGACAATGGATTTTATTACAGGATTTCCCAGAACAACCAAGCTGCATGATTCAATCATGGTGGTGGTGGACAAGCTTACAAAAGATGACCATTTTATTCCACTGAAAACTACTCACAAGGCAAGAGATGTTGCTGATATTTTCGTGAAGGAAGTGGCACGATTGCATGGAATTCCTAAAACGATTATGCTTGACAGAGACCCGAAATTCACCTTGAATTTTTGGAAAGGATTGTTCAAAGGATTCAGAACGAATCTGAACTTTAGTACAGCTTATCATCCTGAGTATGATGGATAGACAGAGAGGGTGAAAAGAGTAATAGAAGACATACTTAGAATGTATGTGATGGACAAACCATTAAGATGGGAAGACTACCTACACTTGGTAGAATTCTCCTACAACAATGGGTATCATGCATCATTGAAGATGAGCCCATTTGAAGCACTTTATAAAAGAAAGTGCAATTCTCCAGTGAGCTGGGATAATCTAGATGATATAATAGTAGTTGGGCCAGAGTTGCTCAAGGAGATGGAGGACCAAATGATAAAAATTAAGAATAATTTGAAAGTTGCACGGGACAGGCAGAAAAGTTATGCTGATAAGAACAGAACCCACAGAGATTTCAAAGTGGGTGATCATGTTTTCCTGAAAGTGAAAGCTAACAAGAGTTCCTTGAAGCTGGTAAGTTGTGCCAAGTTGGCAGCCAGATTTTGTGGGCCATTTGAAATCCTGGAAAGGATTGGGCCAGTTTCATATATGCTTGCATTACCTGCATCTATGATTGTACATAATGTGTTTGATGTTTCATTGATTAAGAAATATATACCAGATGCTAATCATGTTATCAATTGGAATGTGATTCAGGTGGAACAAGAAGGTGTCCTGCAAGTGCATCCTGTGCACATATTGGCCAGGAAAAACAAACAGCTTTGGAATCAAGCTATAGGGATTGTAAAGGTCCAGTGGACCTAGTACTGTCCTGAGGACAGGACATGGGAGCATGAAGATGTTATGCAGGAAGAGTACCCGCATCTTTTCGAAAATTTTGAAAATATTGTAGATTCAATGTAAAGTTGCACTGAGGACAATGCAAAAATAAGGGGAGGAGATTGTAATGTCCCCAAGGACGAGCCCTATTGTAAATCATGTCTATGAAGTATAAAGCTTGCATTATGAATTGTAATTATGTTTTATAGGCTGGTGAAACAAGTTTATATAAGTTGGCAGGCTTATGTGTTATTAGGCCAGAGAGCCTAAGTGTTAAGGCTGGGAGCCTGCTTTTGTATATGTAAGCATGCAGAACATTAATAAAAAAAATATAAACACCGCTACGTGAAAACCGACCACAATGAATGAGTGATGGGGGACTAAGCTTCCATAGAGTGGCTAAGGGATTAGGGGTTGGAAGGTTGGGAAGAGAGGCTAAGTGTTGAGCCTAAGGGCTTAAGTCCTAGGAATAATATTTTAATATTATTCCAAAAGCCATGTGAAATGTGATGTTTTATCCTAAGTTCTTTGGAAGGACGAGTGACTTCCAAATGGGAAGGAATGAGCTTCATGGATGACAAGTGTCAACCCAAGCGCATGCAGTTAAAACTGTTGAGTTGAGCCATGTTGGGGGTTCCTCTTCCATTCTACCATGGACTGTCTAAACCAGAAATCTGGTATGACCTCTGCAAGAATAACCTCATGGAAATCTGAAATGAAAAAGGCCTGTGTTGATTTCTAGAGGAACCGGTACACCCTTTGTCAAAACCGTCGAGTCTGTGTTCCTCCTCCCATTCTCCATCCTCCGTATAAACTTGTGGGTGTCCAGGATCGACCTCTATTTTGGTGTTTTTTATAGGGAATCCTTACTTGATCCATTAAGTCTCTGTGTGGGATATTTGTACACCCTCACGCATCCCTGAAACCTGATTTGTGAGTCTATCCTGTATTGTTGGTTGGGGAAAACCTAATGCACCATAATTGCTGAGCCTTGTTACGCTGTAGAATTTGTCTGTCACCAGTTTTTGTGGAGCCCATGTCTTTGTTTCCAGTGGAATGTTGTGGTTGTACAGTGCTTGACTGCATGTGGCTTGTGGACCATTGTATATTCGTGTGGAGCCTTGTGGTTTCCCGACTGTGTTGGAAATCAATTTGAAGGAAACAGGTTGTCTGGCCTGTGTGTAACACTCTTTCTAGGTAAAGGAGTCTGCTGGGAAGTGGTATTCTTCCAGATGGAGTCCAGCACCAGCTACAGATCTCTAAGACTTCTTGATCCGGCCTATTTCTAAGACCCAGAGAGGGAGGTGAAGCACTGATGGAATATCCTTGTGAATGTGTATACTCCTGGGTGGAACATGCATGTGGGGAATGAAATTTCATGAGTAGTGGGAGTAAGAAGGCATCCTGGGAAGAATCCTTCTAGTTATTCTGTGCAGATTTCCCTGTAACCTTAGCCTAGACTAGAATCCCTTGCCTTGGGTGGAGCTTAGTCCCATCTTGGGGGTGACCCACTACTGAGCATGATGAGTAGCATGGTCTAAGGCTGGGAGGTTCGTGGAAGGCCTGCATGTGGTTGGTGGAATTACCACGGCTTCAAAGATAAGTATCAACTTATGCTTAATATTATGTTTTGCATGCCTATGATGCTTATATGTATCATGTATTTTGTTGTGCATATGAATTATTGTTAATGAAAGGGATTATTTATGTTAGCAGTAATCTTGTGATTACTCCAAGTTAAATGTGTTTAATATGACTTAAATGCATGTTATTAATTAAGTATGAGAATGATGTTGTTCCGCATAGTAGCGTTTTCTCGGCCAAGTGGGATGTAATGGCCGAGGGAGTGTTATAGTTAGGCACTTGGTTGAAGAGGCAAGTTTTCAGGCATGTGAGCAACTCTCTCCAGGTGAGAGAGTTTGTTGGGAAGTAGTTTTCTCCCAGAGAGAGTCTAGCACGAGATACAGAGCTTTGAGAATTCCTTATCTGACCTATTGCTGATACCTAGAGAGGCAGGTGAAGCATCCAATGGACTCTGTGATAGTGAAGGTGTATACTCCCAAGTGGAACATATATGTGGGGAATTAGAGTCCGTGAGTAGTGGGTGTAACAAGGCTCCTGGAGAGAATCCTTTCAATTTCGCTGTGAAGTTTTCCTATAACCTCAGCCTAGTCTAGGATTTTCTTGCCCTGGGTGGATATTGGTCCTAGCTCAGGGGTGAACCACTACTGAGCATTATGAGAAGCATGGTCTAAGGCTGGGAGGTTCATGGAAGGTCTACACGTAGTTTATGGAGTTACTCCAACTTAAAATATAAGTATTAGTCTGTGCTTAAATTATATGTATTTTATGCATGTTTTTACTATTGATTCTTGAATGTTATCACGTGTTCCGTATCTTATATGAATTATTGCCTATTAGATTGAATCTGTATCGTAATAGTAAACTCCCTATTAAGTGTTTTAAATTCATTACAATGCTTTTCATATGTGTATTTATGTGAATGTTCCATAGTATTAGCATTGCCCGACCTGTTGGAGGTTGGGGATGTTACAAATTGGCATCAGATCCCAAGGTTTCGACACTGATCCTCGGTGGGCAAGATAAGTGGTCTTTGGACCAGAGGTTTCAAGAGGAAATTGTGTCTCGAGGACTAATTTCAGACCTCAGAACCTTCCTGAGTGCCAAGAAGTTACCTTGGCCGTGCTATGAAGCTCAGTAAGAGTACCCGTATCATAAAACCATGATAGAAGTGGTATGGGGCCATAGAGGAATGTGGGCCATAGGATCTATCAGAAGGAAGGGAAACCCTTTTTCAACCGATAGATATGGAGAATATGTAGGAGGGTTATCCTAGAATCCTTTCAGAGTTTGGAAATCGAGAGAAGGGGGGTGCGTTGAGGCACAAACTTCTGAAACTTGAAACTCTAAAGCCCCGAGGGAGATCTACACTGTAGATCTGAATAAGAGCTTGACTGTTAGATCTTGTGAAGTCGTTCTCGGTTTAGTCACAAGAACCCTTTAGAATTCACTAAATTGGAAGATTGGAAGTGAAGAGAGGTGAACACATCTAAATCAAGAATATGTTGGTGGCATTGCTAGAAATTGAAGAGAAAGACCCTTTCTTTCATCTACCAATTTTTTTTTTATCATATCTTCAATGCATATTCTTGTTGATATTCGTATTATGTCCAAGACAACATAACTTGTTTGATGATTCTTTCACAAAACATTTCAAATAGCTCAAAGTTGCAAAGGAAATAGTATTTGGTCCTTTAGGTGGATTGGTATAAGTATATCCTATAGTAGCACAAAGAACCCACTTCAAAATGTTTTTCCATCTAACGTCATCACATATAACAACTCTTCCATCTCTTATCGAGCACATGAACTCCAAAACAAACAAACAAAATTCAATAGTAGTCTCAAGGGTTGAATTGCACATATCCAGATCTTCTTTCAAACTTGTTGATTTTTCCAGACTTGATAAACACTTTATTGATATCTAGAGTTCCCCTTAGAGAGATGTATGTAAGCATGTTACTCTTTATTTTCTTTAAAAATACATCATATTTTGAATTTTGGTCTTGCGCTTCACCTTTAGGAGTCGCCTCTTCATCCATAATATGTATATGTAGAATATGTTTTTATGCATTATCATAATTAAAAATGCATATCAAATCATAATCAAACTCGAGGTTGATCTTTTCTTTAATGTCTACCATATCGATCTTTTTATCAATCACCACATGATTTGTTGTTAGTATTCTTGGCTTATATGGTGAAATGTTGCACTAGTGCTTTATCATTCATCATCTTCGTCATTGCAAAATCAAGGCTTAATATCACAACCAATGGAAAAGAAGTAGATCCCACTAGAATCCGTTAGCATAAGCGATCATGGCTAAACTAAACTGATTAGCTTGTAGTGTAGAGAAGTGATACACATTTCTTGTGTTCTGAATGCACTAGGGACTTGTGTGCAGGAATCAAATAAAATAGATCACTTAAATAATGGCATAAATTTGTAGAGGGTTTTCTCCATTGATTTGTTGAAAATGAAGCATGAAATAGGATTAAAATTGAATGATTTTTACTAGTTAAAATGACATCAAAATACAAAAATAATGAGCACCAAAAAACAACATAATAGTTGTGAATTTGTTGAGGAAAAAGGGACCACTAATTTGTTTCACTTAATCCCCCATCATCAACATTTCATTGATCGATTGCCACTCCATTTCTTATGATAGTTGTGCAAAGGATGCACCATCGATTTCTTATGATAATTGAATTCATAGTTGTATCCTGGCAAATGGTCATAGTTGTATCCTGGAAGCTATCAATGATATCGATCCAAACACTAGCAGATTCTTGTGGTGCTTCCACACTATCAAATTATCCCACATACAAAAGTAAAATAATATAGTCAGACTTATTAAAGGCATAGGCTTCATTCCATTGTCTACACGTTGTGCATACAAATTATCTCTTGGTATCCTCCCTCATGAATTGGCTCTTAGTATTTGTGCTTAACACTTGGTCTCAGGTGCAGCGATTTGTTGCTTGATACATGCAAATTGATGTGGTTTCCCTCGGTCCTATGCTTGGAAGTTAGGGCTCGATGATTCAGAAGCCCCATATTTTATAAATGGATATAATAAGAATATATGCACAAACCTTCACTTGGAAACCAAATATATCGAACCCACCCACCCCCCACCCATTTTCTTTAAGTCTAAAGTAAAAAAAAATAATATCTTTTTATGATTATTTTGTTTTTGAAACTCAAGAATAAAGAAGTTTGATTTTGGAAGGATAGTTTTGAAAGTGAGCCAAACTTGGAATTTAAGGAAGGTAACCAAGAACCTCAACTTGAAGAAGGAAAAAAAATGTGGGGAGTAGGTAATTTGAAGATTTTGAAAAGGCCAAAAATCTATCCCAGTTGACACAAGGATTGTAGAGGACCCAAAATTTACATGTGATAACACCTTGCATCTTCCCCTGACAATATGAATGACAAGTGTTCTGGTCTTGAATTAAAATTCCTTGGTTTCACGATCACCTCAAAGTCATATTCTTGGAACAATCGTATCCACATCCATATTCTCTCCCCCAACACTGAATCTTTCACTAGGTATCTCAACACATAGTGGTTTGTATACATATTAAAGTGAGATCCAAGTATGTAATGTTTGAACTTTTGTAATGTGTGTACCATCACCAAACCTTCTCATTCTATCAAGTATAGTTATTTTTTGTAGATGATAACTTCCTACTAGTGAATGCAATTGTATGGTCTATCTCTCCTTCACTTGGTTGTGCCAAAATTGCTCCCAATGCTATTGACGATACATCCACATGTACATGAAATTATTTTTTCCAGTGAAGAAAAACTAAAATCAGTGCAGTGAGCATCTTGTGTTTCATTGTATTAATACTCTTCCTACATTTGTCATTCCACTGATACTTCACTTTCTTCTTCTGTAACTTCTCTATAGGGGTTGTGATCTACACATATCCTTTGATGAACTTTCCCTAATCTCATGGATGACCCAGTGTGTATTTTATCTATCGTAATGAAGTATGCACAAATAACTAAGTCCATTCTTGTCTTGTTATCGATCTTAATTTCATAATACACTTCATAAAATGATATGTTGGACAACTTAATCCACTATATTTAGGCATATACTTCCATTCTCTTTCCTAAATATGACTTGTAATAACATTTTACACTGTTTCCAATCTCTTATGCCCTCTTTGTGTATATCCCATCATCTTGTTGAAGTCACTTTCATTGTGATATCTAAGGACAAGAGTCTTTGTTAATATAGAATATTCATTTCTAACTCATTAATAAAATATTCTATAGGGGTTTGTCCACTATACCTTGGAGGTTTCACTATTTTGGTCCCAATCCATGTCAATGCGTGGGTAATTAGAGAACACTTCCTTGTCGATACTTCATGCAATGTTTTTTCCTAGTTCTCTAGAGAATATTTTGAGTTTGACACACATGAGCTAATAATTCTCCAACTAAGTACACCTTCAGTTGTAAGATTCAGGTAATCATCCATCCATGCAATCATTATACATATTATCAATCTCTTTTCTCTTTTTTGGTTCTACATACGTTTTCCCTTCCATGGGATCTAACATTGCATTGACCTTCAAGTATTCTACTGTGAATACCATCTACCTCTTCTTTAGGTCAATGATTGTCTAATTATCAAATTCCCAATCAAGTCCTAACAGTGTTGGATATGGTGTACTGGCATTGACTATGTCAATTACTTCAAAATATGCTACACTGCACACCCCATCGATATTGACATTAACTCTTGTTAACCTTCTTATTGAAACGATCTTATATTAGTTCTCTAATATCAACTATATCGGTGACCAAATCAACTTCGGTTGGCCCATCATCTCCTAAATTTGTCTCGGTATAACATTCACATTAGAACCTAAATCCAGAATTATATTGTCTATTTCGTAAGCTCCTAATTATTCATTGAGCCAAAACTCCCTATTTGTTTGCTTCTTACTGTGTACCTGGTTAATTTCTTTGTGTGTAACATGTTTCTCTTTTTCTTGTTCACAATGATCAATCATTCTACATAGAATACTCAATGCAGATTTATCCTTCATTAAATCTAAGGAACTTCTTAAAAATCTTTTGAAAGTACTTACCATGTCAATTTTATTTTATGTATGGTCATAGACTAGAGGCATATCAGATACCAGTGGTCTATCATACAATGGTAGCATAGTCGAAGTTGATGTTATCCAGTCTACTCCCCTCAATTATTTTCTTTCTTGCTAGTAAGTTTCTTTCTCTATTCTCAGATCAAATAATGGTAACAACTCCACTTCTTTCCTTACCCACTGGTGAATGTTATTCCCTTTATTTTTCACATCCACTTTGATTATTGTTCCTCTATGTGTAACAACTACTATTCTGGGCTTATCATTGTGATCCTCGATTTCTATCATCTGTATGTTCTGGTTCTGTTTCTGATTATGGTTCCATATTTCTTGAAAATTTTCTATCAGTTGAGAACAATCTTCCATCACATGGTCCAATGCTCTAGAGTATGTGCATGTCGTGAAAGGATTCAGGTAGTCTCTCAATAAATTTCTTGGTTGATTGCAATTATAAAAAATGATGGGTCCTCTTCATCCTCTACCAAATCCTCCTCGTCCTCGACCTTTGCCATATCCTTCTCATCCATCCTAAAGCCTCTCAGAGTATTATAATGTGGAACTCCTCCTTCTGCTATTGAATTTTCTTATTGTATTTTTTAAGCATCTGTAGTGCACTCCTCATTAATTCTAATGCAAGACAATACTTCTCATCATGTTCTATAGATTTGAAAAAATTACAGAAAAAATTCCTAGGAATACTCTGGTACTTTTGAAATAATGGAAAAGAAGTCAGATGATGTCCCCATGTATTGAATATTTCATAATATCTCACTCCTCCTACCAATGGGCTTGGTGCCCCTGTATCCATATACTGCGCAAATTTTGGGAATTCATATTTATGATGGATTTCTATCTTACATGTAATACACCAAACTTGTTCAGGTTCTAATTTTTTTTTCATTATTTATGACAATTGAATCCTTATCATGGCCAACTATGAATGAACCTATGCCATTCCTGCAACATCTCCTACAGGATTTGCTTCTAAGTTCATTGCAATTTCTAATTCTTTTGGTTGCGACATGAACTTCTATTGTGTCAGAGGACAATGAATGTGCAAAAACATACCTGAAATAAAACATTCTCTATGTTGTTCACCGAGAATATAGAATGTTAATCTACCCACCACATATTTAAACCTTTCATCATAATCCAAAATTGTCTCATTATGTATTTTCTTAATTTATTTCATCTCTATGATGTACTGTGATTTAGATTTCACCTTTCGAAATTCCTTTAATAAATCTTGTCCAGTTTCTACCAATGTCCTTGATTGTCCTATTCGTTTAGTAGTCTTGTAATTCATGTACCATAACAATGTGCGACCTTTAAATGTCATTGTTAACATTACAATATTTGTTGCCTCATCCTATATATTCTTCGCAATCAATATTGTCTCACATACAAACAGATGCTACATTGGGTCTTTCGACCCTGCTCCCTGGAATTCAGTCATTCTTAATGTGTTATCTATTCCTTCCATAGTACTATGTGTAGTGCTTACCTTCGGTGATTCTTCATGAATCTAGTTTGTTGCAATACTTCCACTAGTCTAACTATTGTTCTGACTTCATCCACTAAATACAATTTATATTGACAAAGTTGTGGTTTTTTCTTTAGATCTTGGTGATGCACACGAGGTCATGGATTCAACACAGATTATGATATGAGATGTAATTCCTTCTTATGTTGGATTGCACTAAGGATCCTTTTATTTCTCTTTCGTTTCTCTGTATGGTGTGATTTGAAGTACTATGCAAGGGTCTCTTTCTTCAAACACTTTGTGCTACTCTTCTCTCTCAGCCATAGTCTCCTTCTTACTATACCTAGACCTTTTCCCACAACACAATACTCCAATAGCTCTATCTGCGTCACTATATTCCTCTCTCGACACCCTCAATCCATATGTTCCTTATTTATCATTTTGATCTCTTTCCACTCTCATACCATCCTTTAGTCATCCCTCAATCCCCTCCATATTCATAACATTTTTTTCACACAACAACATCTTTATCTAGGTAGACAGTGCATTTATAAATCCTCCGCGTGGACCCTTAAAGAATTCCCTTTCTGGGACACTATAAGAATGGGTACAATATATTGAAAAATTTGTAATGTAACCCCTAATATATTATTCAACCAAAAATCAAATGCACGAGAAACCTTATTACTTAATGTATTCAATTGTTTGATCAATTTAGGATTTCAATTTCTTGGAGCCTTAGCTCAGTATATTCTAACATTCTCCACTATCTTTTCTAACCATTTAGTCAAAATCATCAAAAACTTGCCAAAACAATTTCATGAATATATGTAAATAAATACCTTTGCAACCATTATTCATTGCTCTTCCATGTATTTCATTATGTTCTCTAACAAATTGTCATTCCTTCCTCCTTAACCATTCCTTGATATCTTCTTTATTTGACCTCCAAAACATTCCCCTCAGTTAGAGATCTTGGTCTCAACAACAAAACCATTTGTTTGCATGTAGTGGGAAGACCCAGGGTTAATCATTAATAAACCAAAAAAAACTTAGACACTAGCCCTTTGGCATCACGTATAAGCAAGTGAATTCTCACATGAGACATCTAGATGGGATGCAGAAACCATGTTTCTGCTGTGGGGGGAAGTGAGGCACTCAACGTAACCATAGTATGCATTATCCATCCATCTACTACTTCCATAGTTTCAATTACTTAACATTTAATTATAATTCATCATACCTTTTCCGTGACATTATTCCACTTAACATTCATGCATTCATCACCAACTTAAGTTCACAGGACCATAAAAGAATATAACAGTGACATATTCAAAATACATAAGTATTTATCATCATTGTGAAGTAATAGTAAACATCATATGCATCAGAAACATAGCATGCAAAAACAACATATCATGACACAAGGTTTTAATGTGGTTCACCCCAAACTAGGCTATGTCCACAACGACTAGCTTCTTATTTTGTTCATTGCATTCTCCTTATAGTTGTTCACTATGCTTTCAATAAGATCAAATGGTTAACATTACCCAAACCTGCCTCAACCATTCTACTGCAGTGAAATCCTAACTCTCCAAAACCTCAGTCATTCCTCAAAACAAATAAAAACTTACGTAGTTATTTCCTTAAGATATTGCTCCAAAACTCATCACCGAAAAAGACTCTAAAAAACTTACTTCTTATACCAAAAAACCCATTAAAATTTATAGTTTTACAAAAGGGATAAAGTTGTTACAATGTGGACAAAATGTCCTAAAATCCTAACTACTTTCCTCATTTTACGAGTTGACTCCTGACCATGCTCCAATTTCTTTGCGTGTACACTGATCCTTAGCCAAAATGTCATGTGATCTGTTCCTGCATGATTCCAAAGACTTATCTAAAATATCCTGCTTCAACAACAAGATGTAGGCATCGAACTACTGGAGACACCAATCTTCTCAACTGAGCACAAACTCAACAATATATTGTGTCGACACCAACCTACTGGTGACACCAATATCCTTAGTTGAGCACCAACTCACTAAAGCATGTATCGACATCAATGCAATATCTTCATACACAGAGTACTTATGACGTCACCTACATGCTTCAGACTTCATACATAGCTTCAAACCCTAGTAACATTTATCCTTCATTCTCTAGTGAGCCTCATAGCACAATTCCTAATTTTACCTTTAAAATAACTTTATCTACAAAGATATTCCTAAAAGTGGCTCTAAAAACTATGCAAGTGCAATTCTCAAGCTAGATCTTGAACCATACACGTGTAGGGTCATTATCTCTCTTGAAAATTGAGGTGAGCCTCCTTTTGTCCTATAAAGGAAATTTTATTGGTGAGGTTGGGAGTGGATTTGTGAGATAACATCCTTGTTCTATTGGAATCAGGCTAATCTCTCAATGATATATCTTTGTCTCATGTGGTCTTTGCATGTGAAGAGTGTTTATTTTACTCTTTATTAATTATCTTTCCTTGATGATGCTTTGCATATCTATAGAGATCCACCTCTCAAAGTGTAAGGGAAATATCCATATCTTGTTGAAGCTATATTATACATGTGGATAAGGAAGGAATATCCAAAAATAGAGAGATGGTGATTTGTAAATTGTTGTGGATATTCTATTGGAGCAATTAATCACAACAGATCTGATAAATAAAAACCAAAATCTACCTATGAAGGTTAAATTACTTTAGATTTCTAGAATATTTGGGTATTGATTTTATGCTTATGCATGAAATAGATAAAATACAAAAATAGAGAACAATAAAACAAAATCACACACCATCCACAAAATGACATAGATATTTTCTCTGGAAAACTGGTATGGGAGAAAACTTAGCTAGAAGGTGGGGTTTCTTTGTTCTCTTTTCTCTGGTATGGAAATAATGCAAGTACAAAGGAGAAGGAAATATCTATGTAGTTACATGAGACTCATGGTATATTATAATTATATAGGACATTAAATCCCTCTATTATGCTCTCTAATTTCCCACTCCTATTTGTTTTTCTCAACTATGGAATAAAATACAATATTTTAGAATGGAACCCCTTCTCGTCTTAGTGGCTTGATAGTTAACATAGCCCGATAGCCATATCAGGATTTTTTTTTTCCTTCCTCAACCCTCAATTGTGGTAGGGTTTTTAACCTTATATAATATTCTTTAAATTTACAACATGGTTATCCCCATATGCATTGGTAATGGGGGCTAACATGGCAGACTCTTGTATCATGGTGGTCAACATGGTAGGTCAACTTGTGAGAGGCATAATGTTTGCATATGAACTCTAATTGATGCACAATATACACCGTTGGAAAGGTCTCGGAGTGTAGAAAATAATCAAGTGGTTTTTCACAAGTTATAGACATGAAAAACCCCAAAGCATCAAGATATATTAAAAATATTATAATGTTCCAATCGAGATCTTATGGAGGTACAATAACTATTATGGGAAAAATCCCTATGGATATGTGTCAAAACCAAAATAGATGGTTGATCATTTAAATATTAAACCACTTTCTAAGAAGGAAAACATAAATATTTAACTAACTTGATCAAATAACTAACTATTGATAATGAAGGAAAGAAGACTTACTTCATACATAGCATCAAACCCTAGTAATATTTAGCCTTCATTCCCTAGTGAGCCTCATAGCACAATTCATAATTTTACCTCTAAAATAACTTTATCTACAAAGATATTTCTAAAAGTGGCTCTAAAAAATATGCAAGTGCAATTCTCAAGGTATATCTTGAACCATACACTTGTAGGGCCACAATCTCTCTTGAAAATAGACATGAGCCTCCTTTTGTCCTATAAAGGAAAGTTTTTTGGTGAGGTAGGGAGGGGCTTTGTGTGATAACATCCTTGTTCTATTGGAATTAGGCTAATCTCTCAATGATATAGCTTTGACTCATGTGGTATTTGCTTGTGAAGAGTGTTTATTTCACTCTTTATTTGTTATATTTCCCCGATGATGCTTTGTGTATCTATAGAGTTCCACCTTTCAAAGTATAAGGGAAAGATCCATATCTTGTTGAAGATATCATATACATGTGGCTAAGGAAAGAAGATCAAAAAATCGAGAGACGAAGATATGTAAAATGTCATGGATATTCCATTGGAACAATTCATCACAACATATTTGATAAATAAAAACCAAAATCTACCTCTGAAGGTTAAATTCATTTAGATTTATAGAATATTTGGCTATTGATTTTATGCTTATGTATGAAATAAATAAAATGCATAAAATAGATAACAATAAAATCAATCACACACCATCCACAAAATAACATAGAGATTTTCTATGGGAAACTGGTATGGGAGAAAACCTAGCTACAAGGTGAGGTTTCTTTGCTCTCTTTTCTCTGGTTTGGAAATAATGAAAGTAAAAAGGAGAGGGAAATCTCTATGGAGTTACTTGAGACTTGTGGTCTATTAGAATGATGTAGGACATTAAACCCCTCTGTTATGCTCTCTAATTTCCCACTCCTAGTTGTTTTGTTGATCTATGGAATAAAATACAATATTATATAATGGAACCCCTTCTCGATAGCCATCTAGGGATAGTTTTTTTACTTCCTCAACTCTCAATTGTAGTATGGTTTTGAACCTTCTATAAATGCATGGTTAATGGGGGATAATGTGGCATACTCTTGTAACATGATGATCAACATGGTAGGTCAACATGCAGGAGGCATAACTTTTGCATACGAACTCTGATTCATGCACAGTCTACACCGTTGGAAAGGAATTGGAGTTCAGGAAATATTCAAGGGGGTGGGAAAAATTTATAAACAAGAAAAACCCAAAAAATAGATGTGTAGTGCCTCACTATGGCTCAAGAAGGTTCTGAACTCTAATTTTTCAAACTAGGACCTGCCACTAAAATGACCCTAGAAGTTGACTCCTCTAATTTTGTTCACTCTGAAAGCATCAAGATAGATGAAAAGTATTATAATGATCCAATCCAAATAACATGGAGGTACAATAATTGTTATGGGAAAAATACCTATGGATATGCATCAAAACCACAACAAATTGTTGATCATTTAAATATCAAACCACTTCCAAAGAGAGAAAACATAAATATGTAACTAACTTGATCAAATAACTAACTATTGATAGTGAAGGAAAGGATATTTAATTCATACATATCTTCAAACCCTAGTAACATTTATCCTTGATTCCCTAGCGAGCCTCATAGCACAATTCCTAATTTTACCTTTAAAATAACTTTATCTACAAAGATATTCCTAAACGTGGCTCTAAAATCTATGCAAGCACAATTCTCAAGCTAGATCTTGAACCATACACTTGTAGGGCCATGATAACTCTTGAAAACTCACGCGAGTGTCCTTTTATCCTATAAAGGAAATTTTCTTGGTGAGGTTGGGAGGGGATTTTTGAGATAACATCCTTGTTCTATTGGAATTAGGATATGATCTCAATGATCTAGCTTTGGATCATGTGGTCTTTGCTTGTGAAGAGTGTTTATTTCACTCTTTATTTGTTATCTTTCCTTGATGATTCTTTGTGTATCTATATAGTTCCACCTGTCAAAGTGTAAGGGAAAGATCCATATCTTCTTGAAGATATATTATACATGTGGCTGAGGAAGGAAGATCCAAAAATTGAGAGATGGTGATTTGTAAACTGTCGTGGATATTCCATTAGAACAATTCATCACAAGAGATCTGATAAATAAAAGTCAAAATATACCTATGAAGGTTAAATTCCTTTATTTTTCCAGACCTCTCTATGGAGTTATCTCAGACCTTTGGTCTATTAGAATGGTATATGACATTAATCCCCTCTATTATTCTCTCTAATGTCCCACTCCCAGTTGTTTTTCTCAGCTATGGAATAAAATACAATATTATAGAATGTAACCCCTTCTACTCTTAGTGACTCGATAGTTAACTTAGCACGATATCCATCTAGGGATAGTTTTTTGACTTCCCCAACCCTCAATTGTGGTAGGGTTTTGAACCTTATCGAATATTCTTGAAATTTCCCACTTGGCTATCCCCATATGCATGGGTAATAGGGGGTAACATGGCATACTCTCATACTATGATGGTCAAAATGGTAGGTCAACTTGCAAGATGCATAACTATTGCGTACGAACTATGATTGATGCAAAAAATATACCCTTGGAAAGGTTTCAAAGTGTAGAAAATTTCCAAGGGGGTGGGCACACATTCTAGACATAAAAACCTGCAAAAATTATGTTCAATTCCTTAATATGGATTTGGAAGGTTCCAAACCCTAATTTTCCAAACTAGGACCTTCCACTAAAATGACCTAAATGTTGATTCCTCCAATTTTTTCAACTCCGAAAGCATCAATATAGATGAAAAATATTATAATGATTGAATATCGATCAGATGGAGGTACAATAATTGTTATGGGAAAAATCCTTGTGGATATGCATCAAAACCACAACAGGTTGTTGATTGTTTAAAGATCAAACCACTTTATAAGAAGGAAAACATAAATATGTAACTAACTTGATATAATAAATAACTACTGATAATGAAGGAAAGAATACTTACTTGGTGTCCTATGACTTATGAAGATCCCAATGCTAAAATATTTCATGCTCCTTCTAATTTTATCTTTTGTCAAATTGCAAAATTCTTAAGTGCAAAACTACAAAGGACAACATTTATCCCCCAACTAACTTCTATGTATTTGATAAAAAAAACATAAATTATTGCAACAAATAGTATTCTAAGTAAAGAGATATTCAAACATTATGGACATAGATAAAGAATAAAATAATTTCAAAGAAAAGAGCTATCTTTATCGATTGACAACATATTTCGGGGTAGTTATCACACTTCTAGAATGAAATCTAGGTCCTTCAACACAGACCATTGAATATATGATGAACCTATGACTCCAATGCTCAGACAAACCCAAATAAAATCAAGGGAGACTTCTTGGTCAGATTAGAGAATCTTGGAAAACACTGAGGGTTTCTAGGTGTGAGGGAAAAAATAGCAATGAGAACATAAGGACTTGCAGACAAGGTGGGAATAGTGAGCATAACTTTGCTTCTAGATTCATTTCCTCTCCTCATGGCTTGTGCTCAATTTATACTGTTTCTAAGTGGTTGGGGTGGTTATAATTCGTTATGTGTCGGCATTAGGGGGTTAGGAACCTTGAAAACCCACGTGGAAATTGTATTTTTTTGAGAAAAATTAAGCACCTTGCATAGTTGTTAAGGCACATACAAGTCAGTAAAAAATGTTTTTTGAAGAATCCAGAGGAGATATAAGAAATTGATTTGTGAAAGAAGGATGGGGAAAAGACCAAACAAGTCATCAATGCATATATGGTGGAAATTGATGCTATAAAAATAACTCAATTAAGTATGTTTTGTTTGGTTGGTGTACAAATTCTATTCATAAATTGGTTGTGAATTGTTTCATTTGAAAAACAATTGAGGTTGATTGTCTTTGGGTTCTAATCACTTTAGATGCACATGAATTTAGAATGATTTTTTTTCCATCTATATTATATCGCAAACTAACAAAGGAAATATAATTCATCAACTAAATACAATTTATTTATGATAAAAAGCAATACATTTCATCATCTAAGTGAAAGATAATTATGATAAATCTCTCCTTAAATCAAAAGATTAAGACATTATCATTGTGTAAACATATAGTTTTCTTGATATCAAGGCTTTATAAAACATTAAAAACTGTACTCTTAAACATAATAAATAGATCTGAATTATCCTAGCCTATTCTGAAAAACAATCCTATCATTTTCAATGTTTTCATCTCTGATTAGAACATTCCTTCTAAGTAATAATTTTGAAAGTGTTTTGTATAAATCAAACTAATTTGAAGATACGGTATTCTCACTTACACAGTATAGGAAAAAGAAAATGATATCTAAAAATTAGAAATGAACATTTTCTGCATGTGTTTGAGCATTGTTCTCCACCATTTAAAAGTAGAAATCAATATCAGATTTTTACATTTACATTCTTCAAAGGGAAGAGTGTGAAGCCTAATGGCAGTGTGAATCCTAATGGCATTTAGAATTAGAAATGAATATTAGATTTATGTATTTGCTGGTCAATGTTGTTTACCATTGATACATAGAAAGCATTGATCTTCAAGCTTTATTAATTTAGAACTTGACATTTAGAAATAGAAATCAAAATCTGATATTTAGAAATAGAAATCTACATCAAAATTTTCCATCAGTCAAAACCTAAACCTAAACCTAAAGTATGTAAAATCAAATAAAAATTTTCCATAAATCAAAAGGTAGAGTATGCAAAAGTAAATGGAATTCAGAAGTAGAAATCAACATCAGATTTCTATGTGTGCTGCACATTGTTCTTCACCATTTAATTTTAAAGGATTTAC
>JASDQU010681602.1:11488-28497 GCA_032191745.1 Picea mariana | reverse complement strand
TTTAATTTTAAAGGATTTACATCAAGTGACGGGGTGAATATCCAGATCGAATTTAGCAGAAATAACTTGGCGAATGTCCTCCTCGTCAATGAGGCTCTGTAAGAAGGGGATGCGATGATTGAGTTCTGAGTTAGAATTTTCACCTTTGAAGCACTTAATGGGGATGGCGTTGGTATGTTGAAACTCGTAGGAAATGGGTTTGTCGTCAATAATAATTACTCTGTTCGGATCCCTTCTAAGGCGAGATAGGTATTTAACCCGCTTGTGTCTCATCCCAAAGTAGGACGATTCTCTGTAAAGCCTGAACCTGATGAGCCTATCCCTGTTGATCTGGTCGAGGAAGCAGTCCGCTCTCTCTTTAGTGCTCAGGGTGAACACCACGATCTCGAACAACTTTGCCATCTCTGTTAAAAAATAATCCAAGTCAGGCCTCTTGTAAACGTATTCCTTTTTATTTTTACCACAAGAAAATATTTAGAATATATTTCCCACAAAGATGGTCTCGCATAAATCAGTACCAAAACCCTTTCCCTAGTTATTCTTTTTGTTGCAATCACTTTAGTCATAAAGAAATAGATTGTAGAGAACATGCAAGAAATAACTAAGTACAGAACAAAAACATAAGTTCTTAGGGGTTCTCAAATAGAAATTGTAATTTAGTTGCTCCATTATTTGATTATAATGTTTCATGTTATAAGTGAAAAAACAATGGTAATATAGCATGTTTTTGTGAAAGTGACCCAGTGGAAACTTCTAGACAAAATAAGGAGGCAGATACCCTTTCCAAACAAAAGAAAGAACCCATAGGAGTTTGGAAAAGAAAGAAAGAGAAAGAAAAGAAAAAGGAGGAATATGCTTGTGCAAAATTCTCTTCGTGCTCAAAACAAAGGAAACCAATGCTATGTTGACAGTGGATGCTCAAGCCACATGACAGGTGACAAGAGAAAGTTTCTCACTTTGAAAGAAGTTAATGAAGACAGTGTGAGATTTGGACATAATTATGCCACAGGTATAGCAAGAAAATGTACTCTCAATCGCAATTATGGAAAGACTAAAACATAAAATGTCTTGTATGTTGAAGGTTTGAAACACAATATTCTTAGTGTTATTCAAATCTGTGATCAAGGACACAATCTCACATTTCATTTTCAAGGCTATGAGATAAGGAAGAAAGGATCGAGAACACTAGTAGAAAATTCATATAGAATCTCAAATAATATATATATCCTCAATGAGATCAAGGGAGAAAAATGTTATATGGGACAAACAAATGAAAGTTGGTTATGGAATATAAGAATGGGCCATATGACATTTGATAATCTAGTAAAAATAAGACCTAAACAAAACCTTCAACCACTCTTTTCAAGCAATATAAACATGGAAAAGACACAAGAGCAAGCTCCAAATCAAATGAGTACTCAATAACGAAGCCATTGGAACTCATTCATACATATCTTTGTGGACTTACAAGAACATAAATTCTATAAGGTGAAAATTACTTCTTGTTGCTCATTGATTATTACTCTAGAATGAAAAGGGTTATGTTTATCAAAGAAAAATATGAAGTGTTTGAGAAGTTCAAAGAATTCAAAGCATTGGTTGAAAATGAAACTAATTTGAAAATCAAATGTTTGATAATAGACAGAGGAGTTGAGTTGATCTCAAATAAATTTGAAGAGATTTGTGAGCTTCATGGAATAAAGAGGCATTTTAAAGCTACAAGGAATCCACAGTAGAATAGAGTGGTAGAAAGGAAGAATTGAATCGTACAAGAGATAACTAGAAGAATGTTAAATGAACATAAGCTATCAGAAAGGTTTTGGAGAGATCCAATTAACACCGCAGTCTACATTTTGAATAGAGAGAAAATCAAAGTCAACAACAACAAAAAATCTTATGAGTTTTGAAAAGGTAGACAAGAAAAAATTAAATAATTCTATGTTTTTGGAAGAAAGTGATACATAAAATGAGATGATTATGGTTTTTCATATCCCTTGATTAGGATAATGATTATGGTTTTGATTAGGATAATGACTTTGTTCATATCCCTTCCCAGCCGAGACAAATCTTTGGCCAATTTTCCCTCTCTCTTCGCTTCCCTGTGATTCACTTCCTTATGAATATATGCTCCATGGTAAAATCTATGGGGCATTTGGGAGATTCATGGAACTCTACTAACATTGTTCCATCCATGTCGACCACCAGCATATTATACATGGTAGATCAGTCAATTCTGATGAGTGTTATGTTTTGAAGCTTTATATTTTTTGGTCAAGTTTGATCATTTGTGCAATCTTCCTAATCTGGTCAATTTTCATTTCGAGATTGCATACGTTATGCTTTGAAATTATTATATAGAGGAAGGCTTAGAGTCTTTGCCCTATCAGTTATTCATTCGACCTTATTTCCACAAAGGCTTTGGATTTTTTAAATAATATATCATATTAATGATAGTTCATTTTCTATTTAAAATGCATATGACGAGAATAATGGATAATATTAGTTATATAAATTAGTCAAATAAAATTTTAAGGAATGTATATATTATTTAAAATTATAATTATATTAAAATATATATTTAAAAAAAAAATTTATTTAAAAAAATATATTATATCTTTTGTTTTGAAATAATACATTATATTGACTAGTAAATTGTATTGATGGTATAAATTATAAATGGTTTTACAATTTGTTTTTAGAAAAATAAAATAATATATTTTCAAATAATGAATTATATTAACAATATAACATTAATGATTTAGGTAATTTTTTCTTGGAATTATTTTTATTGATGTTAAAGGATTAATGTTGTTATTAATGCCATATTATTGTTTTATCAATATACACAACATTTTCAAGTTTGATTTATATATAGGTTTACAAGTATATTAAAAAATGAGTGAATGTGAAAAAGTATAAAGTAAAATTGTGGTTTCAAATCCATGGGTTTGTAAGCCCATGGTATTTTCAGGTGTATTTGCCCATGGTATTTGGAAAAGTAAAATAATAAAAGTGGAATTAATTATTTAATTAATGGGTGCCATGCCTTTTTGAATTAACATGTCCTTTCATGAAGGGTCATGATAAATTATAAAAAGATAAAATATTGAGACAAAGTGTGTGGTGAAAATAAAATAACATTTGAAGAAGTGGATGAACAAAAATTATATATCATTCCAAAAGGGGATAGTTGAAAAAAATCATTTTTGGGTCATTTTGAAAATTTTCGCTATAACTTATTTTATGGGATGTTTCAAACCATGAAAGTTTGAGGAGATGTAGGCAAGATCTCTGGATACATGTGGTCAAAATTTCAAACATTGGTTCCCTATACTTTCTAAGATATGCCTTGTGAAAGTTAGGGTTCTTGAATTATCGTGAAAACAATTTCAAATAGGCCATATTAACATTTTTGTTATAACTTATTTTATGGGATGTTTCAGACCATCAATCATAAGGAGACATAGGCGAGATCTCTGGGTGCATGTGGTTAAAATTTCATATGTTGGATCAATACACTTTTTGAGATATTCTTTGTGGAAGTTAGGGTTTATGAATATGAATAGTCTTGAAATAATTTTCAAACAAGTGAGTTTGACATCTTTTCTATAAATTCATTTCTAGAATTTCCATACTGTGAAATTTTCAAGGATATGAGGAGACATACAAAAGTACCTCAAACTATGAATTTTTCAGGGAATTGAGACATACAAAAGTACCTTGTGGGTATAAGATGACATACCCAAGTACCTCAAATAAAAATTTCAAAATCAAATTTGTAAAATTGGATATGTGGCATGTTATACAAGTTCATTCTTGGGAAGAGGCCAAAAACAACAAGATTTGAGAAATTTACCATAAATTTTTTATGATGATGTAGAAGTTCAAATAATATTCAGGCGAAGCTATGGGTTAAGGAGAAGAGAAATTATTATTCCTCATAAGCTCAGGGTTAAGGTTATAGAAATTATACATAGTAAACACGTCAACGTTATGTTTTGTCCATCAAGTTTGATCATTTGTGCAATTACTCATCTCGTCAATTTTAATCTCAAGATTACATATGCTATTCTTTGAGATTATTCATCATTAAGGGTTAGGGGCTCTGCCCAATATTATTATATTATTAAGGAAGGGGTAGGATTCTTCCTTATCCGTTATTTCTCCTTATGTTTTATTTAAAATTATATTAAAATAAGAATTTAGTAGAAGAATTATTTTTATTTAAAAAAATTTATTATATCTTTATTTTTCAAATAATACATTACATTTATGGTACAAATTATTAAAAAAATTACAATTTACTTTAAAAAAAATATAATATTATATTTTTAAATAATAATTCATATTAATAATATATATATTGTAAATAACCAAGATGAGAATCCTTCTATTCAATCTATGAAAAAGTACAAAGTGATACATCGACTTGCTGATAGAAAAAGACCCCCCAGAAAGAGAACATCGGAGCACTAGAGACTATCCTATGCTGAAAGGGAGCCACAAGGAGTGAATGGGCATAGCAAGATGAAAAATTACAAGATAAGGAGAAAGGGGCAGATCATTATGTTGGCCGAAGATGATACTTTCTGCCTTTTTGTTTACAAACATCGATCCGACCAGAGGAACTGATAGGCTCGACAACCTTCACCACCAAATCTAGGTGGTATGAGAAAATGCTAGAAGCTTGATTTACTGAAGCTAATGGTGCTTCTCTGTCACTCTCTGAATTATATGATTCATGAGGACATTTCTGAGTCCGTGAGAGTGCGGATTTGGCCCTGAGTTTTGAAATAATACATTATATTGATTAATAAATTGTATTGATGGTATAAATTATAAATGGTTTTACAATTTATTTTTAGAAAAATATAATAATATATTTTCAAATGATGAATTATATTAACAATATAAAATTAATGATTTAGGTAATTTTCTCTTGAAATTATTCTTATTGATGTTAAAGGATTAATGTTGTGATTAGTGTCATATTACGGTTTTATCAACACACAAAATAATTTCAAGATTGATATATATATCTATATATATATATATATATATATATATATATATATATATATATAGGTTTACAAGTATATTAACAAAAGTTGGTGCACATAAACAAGTAAAAAGTGAAATGGTGGTTTCAAACCCATGGGTTTGGAAGCCCACGGTATTTTCGTGTGTATTTTCCCATGGTTTTTGGAAAAGTGAAATAATGAAAAGGGGAATTAATTATTTAATCAATGGGTGCCATGTTTTTTTTAATTAACATGTTCATTCATGAAGAGTTATAATAAATTATATAAAGATAAAGTATTGAGAAAAAGTATGTGGTTAAAAATTCAGATGATAATATTCGGATGACCACCAAAGAATGTTCAAAAGTTACAAAGTTGGCTAAGAAAGTAAATGAAGGAAAATCTAAAAGTTGTGTTGATGTAATCAAAACCTCCATCAATGACGAAGGAAAGAGGAAGCAAGAAAATGATGTTTCGTAGAAATTTGACATTCCTCCCAAGTACAACAAGCAAATATTTAGAAGATATTTACCACAAAGATGGTCTCACATAACTCGGTACCAAAATTCTTTCCCTGGTTATTCTTTTTCTTGAAATCACTACAGTTATAAAGAAATAGATTGTAGAGAACATGAAAGAAATAACTATGTACAGAACAAAAACAAAAGTGCTTATGGGTTCTCAAATAGAAATTGTAATTCATTTGCTCCATTATTTGATTAAAATGCTGTAAGTTATAAGTGCAAAAACTATGGTAATATAACACGTTTTTGTAAAAGTGACCCAACGAAAACTTCTAGACAAAACAAGGAAGTGTATACCCTTTCCAAACAAAAGAAAAAACCCATAGGAATTTGAAAAAGAAAGCAAGAGCAAGAAAATAAAAAGGAGGAATATGCTTGTGCAAACTTCTCTTCCTGGTCAAAATAAAGGAAACCAATGGTACATTGATAGTGGATGCTCAAGCCACATGGTAGGTAACAAGAGAAAGTTTCTCACTTTGAAAGAAGTTAATGAAGACAGTGTGAGATTTGTAGAAAATGTACTTTCAATCTCAATTATGGAAAGACTAAAACAAAAAATGTATTGTATGTTGAAGGTTTGAAACACAATCTTCTCAGTGTTATTCAAATGTGTGATCAAGGACACAATCTCACATTTCATTTTCAAGGCTATGACATAAGGAAGCAAGGATCGAGAAGACTAGTGGAAAATGCATATAGAATCTCAAATAATGTATATATCCTCAATGAGATCAAGGGAGAAAAATGTTATATGGGACAAACAAATGAAAGCTAGTTATGTCATATAAGAATGGGCCCTATGAAATTTGATAATCTAGTAAAAATAAGAGCTAAACAAACTGCAAGAGACATGCCAAATATTTTTAAACCTTCAAGCACTCTTTCCAAGCAATATTAGCATGGAAAACACACAAGAGAAAGTTTCAAATCAAATGAGTACTCAATAACGAAGCCATTGGAACTCATTCATACATATCTTTGTGGACCTGCAAGAATGTAAATTCTACAAGGTGAAAATTACTTCATGTTTCTCATTGATTATTACTCTATAATGGCAAGGGTTATGTTTGCTAAATAAAAATATGAAGTGTTTGAGAAGTTCAAAGAATTCAAAGCCTTGGCTGAAAATGAAACTAATTTGAAAATCAAATGTTTGAGATTAGATAGAGGAGGTGAGTTTATCTAAAATAAATTTGAAGATATTTGCAAGCTTCATGGAATAAAGAGGCAT
This sequence comes from Picea mariana, assembly GCA_032191745.1. NCBI lineage: Eukaryota > Viridiplantae > Streptophyta > Pinopsida > Pinales > Pinaceae > Picea > Picea mariana. Next base: position 21,721 of record JASDQU010681602.1, on the reverse strand, counting down.
TTTAAATCTTCAAGGAATCCATAGAAGAATGGAGTGGTAGAAAGGAAGAATTGAACGGTGCAAGAGATAACTAGAACAATGTTAAATGAAGATAAGCTATCATAAAGGTTTTGGAGAGATCCAGTTAACACCACGGTCTACATTTTGAATAGAGGGAAAATCAGATTCAACAACAATAAAACATATTATGAGTTATGGAAGGGTAGACAAGAAAAAAATAAATAATTCTATGTTTTTGGAAGCAAGTGATACATAAAATAAGATGATTATGGTTTTCCAACATGTCTAAGAGCACATATACTATTTTCTTATTGCTTTTTGTGAACACAACTATCTCGAATAATTGGGAATCCTTTTTATAACTCAAAGTTCAACTTTTATGCATCCTTGATGTTGGCCTACTCATTCATACATCTTCCAACCCATTTTGATGGATTTCTTCTCAAAAAACAACTTTTTTTATGGCATATGCACCATGTTGTATAGGAAAAGTGCATGAATACACTACTTGCATACCTAAAATCCCATGTACATACACTAGTTTCACTACTAAAAACACGCATGTGTACTCTAAAAAGTGACAAAAAAAATACAAAAAATGTGTTTTACGAGTGAGTTTACAGGATATCTTAGGTTTTGCAACCATATTTCCTCTTGTAACCCTTCTGGAAATGAATTAACCATAATTTGATCATATAAAAAGGGCCCTAGGGGGGTCATTTTGATATATCAAACTAGAGGCAAGAGAAATATGCCAAAATTCTTCCCTTTCATTCCAAGCCTTCTTGCATTAGGCTTTGAGTTTCATCCTCATCATTCCCTTCCATCCATCTTCATTATACGATCCATCATTTTCCCATTATATTGACATGTTGGCACTGAAGATAATATTGGCAATAACACACTTGGATACAAAGTAGAAGAACCTAGGCAAGGTTCATGGAGCGGCCCCAACAAAGTTCAGGTTACAACCTCCAATTTTGTTATTAATAAAAGAGAAAATTTATTGTGCCATATATTTATGTCTATGTGTTTGTGTTTATAAATATTTAATGAATAACCAACTCTTGAAATAATCTTGATAATTAAGCATATGGTGTCCTAGATTGTTTTGTAGCATTGTTTCAAGCCGGCTTTGGGAGGAGGCTTGTGGTCTTGGGACGAACAACAATCGGAAGGGATTGAAATCAGCCGTAAGGACTTAAGGTAAATGCTTATATCTTATTTATCTTCTCTTAAATATCATGAGGTTATGTTTGGTTTGGGGTAGAATATAACCTTTTATGTCTTTTAGGGTGTCAAGGCTCTACCTTATCGCTAGACCCAAATTAGGGGGGATTTTCCCCACAACAGAATTGGCAACTCCACTGGGGAGTCTCTCTAGTGTCCTTTTAGGAGAACTTTCTTTTTCTTGAATTCATATTTTTTGAAGTATTCTGAGTCTTTTTGGGTCTCTGGTCACCTTAAAGGTGCTTACCAGTTGTCTTGGGTTTATTGCTTTGTATGAATCTCTTTCTTTTTTGAAAATTTTCAGCAATGTACGTGCCATGTTCTATACCCAACCCACATACGTACACATTCTAAATTATACACAACCAACGTACATACGTAGGTTGATTGTGCATATCACACATTTTTGTCATCTTGATTTTTTTTTTTTTGATTTTCTTTCCTTTTAGGAATCCCTTGGCTTCTCAGGTTTTCCTATGTCTCTGGGGTCTCTATTGATTATGGTTTGGCTAGGTTTAAGGCTCATATTATCTTAGAACTTGTAAAAAAAAAAATTGTTTCTTTATCTCTTTTTGTTTATTGTCAAGCTTAAGGGTGCACTTGTGAGCTTTAGGTCCTCCTATGCATTATGGTGAATCCTTTCTCTCAAACAATGGTTTAGGGTCTGTGTTAGTCTTTGGTTTTCATCCTTATTCTTGATTATGCTTTGAAAAATATAAAACATCGTTGTTTGTTGTTTTCATTTCCAAGCATATAAAAATAAAAAATTGTTGTAGTTTATTAACTGTATTTGCATTTTATTATGCATGTTTGTTTAGTGTTAGTAGCTTAGAATGTTCCTATAAAAGAAAAGAGTTATTATCCCTATTGGCCCTTGACCAAGTTTTGAGGAAACATTGGTTGTGAGTGACTACTTTTAGGACTTCGACACGTTGGTCGAAAATGGAGCACCCAGGTAGAGCTGAGATCACAGGATCTCACTTATTTTTGTGGGCTTGTGGACCTAACAAAGGGTTTACTAGGGTTTATGTAATGGGTTATGGTATGATGGCCCATGGGTTTACCCATGATTAGGCATGTCTTTAAATGTATAAATAAGTATCTAAGCAATGTAAGAAGAAATGCTTGCCTATGTGAATAATAGGTTAGTAAGGCTTTGTGCTAATAAGGAGTTGGCTCATTGCCTTGACCTAATTTTGGGAAGGAGGATATAGTGCGCAGTGTGCATATCTCTTTTTGTCTGTGAATTTTAGATCTGTGTATTTTTTCACAAGAGCGACTAAATGTATGAATATTGAAGACTAATAAAGAAGAAGAATAAGTTGGTGGATGTAGCCCCACACTGGGATGAGCCACGTATATCCTTTGTCTTGATGTGATTTGTGTGATGTGAATTATGATATTTATCTGCTTAGTGTTGTTGTTATAATGTATGATGAATGCATATGATGTTGTTTCTTATTTCTTAATGGTATTAAAGATAAATGTATACTAGATCTGAGCTAATGCTATGTGTTAAGTGATTGAAATGGCTAGATCTTTATTATTGCTGCATGTTCTATAGGGGTTTAGTGTGCGATGCGAACAAGACTCATGAACTAATGCATATTGTTGTCTAAGTTCTCTGCTAAGTGTTGTAATCATAGATCTGTGTCCCATCTTGTTTACAGACACTTGAGTCTTGTAAACCCCCCTGCCTCTACCTCGAGTGAGACTGCATCTGCTTCGGAGGTGTTTTCGAAAGGGTCAGTAGTTAGGGTTTTGTTGGTGCATTGTTTAAGCGTTGAACATTGGTTCTGACCCTATGCCAACAAATGGTTCTGTTGTCGGGACCTGAAACTACGATTGCTGGGAACTGAAGAAAAGAGAAAGCTCTATGTGTAGATATGCTGCTATAGTGCACAATATTCTACTTGACTTGTGAAGCTCTGTGTTAAGAAATAAACCTGATCTGAAGAAAATAGGTAAGATCTTAAAGCTTTGTGTTGTGGTAAGGGTAATATAAGTGGAAATTTTTGTTTTGAAAGAATGAATCTAGGTATGTTCGATAAACTATGTCCTAGTCTGAAAACTAGGGTATAGCTAGAAGAAAGAGTTGATATGAATAAATTTGATATAAATAGAGAAATATGTAGTATTCCTATGCATAGAAAGAATTTTTGGACTAATAAGTGGATTCAAGAACCTAGAAAGAATTTTTGTAGATCGCAGGTCCAACACTGTGATCTGAATGCGTAGTACAGGAAAGGTTGGGGATCATTTAAAAGAAAGAGAGGATTGACACTGTGTTATAATTGCATAAGACCAGGACATATTTCTAAGGAATGCTCTAGTATAGGTCCTATTTGTCTTTTTTGTAAATCTATTAGTCATGAGGTTGAGGATTGCCCAAGGATGATTGCTAAAGTTGAAAATATGAACATGAGACAACAAAACTCTAAAGAAATTCAAGAGGCTAAGAGAATGTTGGAGAATCATAAAGAGAAAGAGTCAGAGACTATGTTAGTACCATTAAAATAAGTAATGGATGATCACAAAGACTTCAATATAGAAGAGATCCTGATAGAAAAATAGTGCATAGTTACAATAATAGAAGACTTCAACATAGACTGTGTATTGGATGAAGAAACACACATGAAAATTATGCCAGAAAGTACTTGGGAAATTTTTGGGAAAGCCTGCTATGGTACCTCTATTGGGAAGGGTAGGATTGTTTAAAGGAAATATGAAAACGTGTGGAAGAGTTACTAATATACTTATGATTTCTCATGAAACATTGACTGAAGAAGAATTTGAATTCATTAAATTTGTTCAAAACAACACCCCTTTTTCACTTTTGTTAGAAAATACTTGGATTGAGAAGGATAAGATCATAAGGAAAGAAGAGGAGGAAGCTACATAAAATAAGAACAAGGAACTAAGGGACTTCATAACCATAAAAATAGAGTGACTAATAAAAGAATAAGAGGATAAGTCGAAGCAATAGAGGGAAAGATAATTATCCGTTGAAGTTGAAAGAATGTCGGAAGGCTTGAAGCACCTGTCTGTGAAAGAAAGAAGTGTAGCCACCCCAAAAATAGTAAGAGAAGGGAAATTAACCTCAGAATCTATAAGGGCACACCAGTAGTGCGAAGTCCTTTCACCAGGAGAGAATAAGAATACAAATGGGAAGAGGATTCCATAGGTTGTTAGACAATCTCAGATTACATGAAAGAAGGCCAGGAAGCTTGATAAGATGAAAGTTAAGCTGCAGGAAACTGCAAAGAATAGAAGGAGGACTTCGCAGGAGGAATATTTGCAGAACTTGAACCTTGATGGAATAACAAAACCACGCAGAATGGGACTTCTCCATAACAAAGCTATATGATCGTTGGAGGTGCCCTGACCATTAGAATGACGCTTCAAAATGGCTAAAAAATGTCATTCTGAGTGAATGGACCATTGATACCATGCCATAATGGATGAATTTTCATTTATGGATGCATTCCTGCTCATTGGAGGAATATGTTATGACGCTTGCTTATTTAACCCGTCGGACATTGCGCCAAGACCACTCTTTTCCACCTATGATTATCCAAGCTACCTGAGAATCAATTGTACATCACGTTGTGATTTATAGACCTCTCCATCCATTGGATTACCTCACTTATCCATTCACCTACCCAATATATTTTTATACAAGTGTGAATGTCAGGCGAACCTAGTGCCTTAGAGATATTTGTTGGGGAGATCCTTAAAAAGATAATGGTTGATAGACAATATTTTGTAGGAGTACAGGTGTCGTCAACTAGGGGACTGTAAGCATCTCCTTTGAATAGACATCATTCTAGTCAAGCTAACCCCATGATTGATAAGTGAAGTAAGCATCACTATGATTTGGCTAACACGAAGAAGATCTCGTCAGTCTTTCCAGAATATATACTGCCTTTGACTGGCATGGTTAACCATGAAGAAATCCCACATGACTTTGTGTACATGTTGATCATTGTGTACATCCCAAAGGGGATACACGTAGTTTGAACCCAGTTGGGACAAATCCTAGCTTTGAAGAACAATGACTTTAATCTCAGTGACAGAAAGAACTATGCCATGCTCGTGCCCCATAGGTATTTGATGAAGATGACTGGGAAGAAGTCGTGCATAGTCTCCCAACCATGGATTAAGGAGCTCACGTAGTCCGTGATACTGAATGTAATGAAGATTCCTCACTTCGGTCAACATCAGGAGGTTAACGCTTGCATTAAAATCATCATGCTGTGCTATCATGGAGGATATTTGTGGCTTGACAAGCGCATTACTGTGGATCCGACACTAATCCACTTGATTATAGGACTAAGTATGCAGTGGTCGGACCCTCAACAATTCTACACAGGGAATATTTCAGATCGCTCCCTAGCACAATGCATAAAGGAGGATTATGCTAGTGTAGAAAAGGGAAAGAAAGGCTACAAGGTAGCCTCTATATAGGATGACATAGTGTGCCTTGCTTGCCAATTTATAGCTGGAAATATCATTAGAAAGAACTATCTGAAATAGGCCACTAGGTTTGTAGTAGACCTCGTTGGGAAGTGAGTGGAGGGGATGCAAATGAACTTCGTGAGTTACCTGGTCAACGAGCTCGAGAAAGACTATCGTGAAGCATAGGATCAAGGGTATGCATTCCATTTTAGCTAGCTACTTGTATTGATCGCATTTGTTGCTTGGCATATGGCAGAAGGAACAACATTTCTAGAAGTTGAGCCATCGAAGTGATTGACCACAAGGTTCTCCACCTTCTGGTATACAAATGACATGTCGAAGAAGTGGAATTTGAACGTTGTGTTCCATGCCTACTACCACCAACTAAAGCATGCTATTGAGGCATTTCCATGCAAGACAAGGAACAAATTACACCAGTACATGTTGCTAGAAAAGTTCCACACAGATCGACACTTTATCTATATCATTGCACGTAGGGATGAGAGAAAGGAGGAGTTAAGATCCTATTATAAGCTGACCAGTGAAGAAATGGAGGAGATCACCATAGAATGCTCAGTGGAGTTCCTTGTACTAGTTGAAGATGCAGAGCTCTCGACACGGACATCATAGGAAGCCCCTTGGTCACTCGGGTCGAGTATGTCAGGCAGAGCATCACAAAGAAAAAGAATCAAAAGGTATAAGTCTAGCATATAGAATTGATGAGGAGGACAACGCCTCTACATAATATGGATCTATCTATCTAGAAGGAGGAGGATAAGACCAATGAAATGAATAAGGGTGATGGGATGAAGGAGAAATGCAAGAATAAGGTGAAGCTAGACTACTGAAGGACCCCCCTACCGAGGTAGAAGCATCAAATAAAAGGAGGTTTTCCCCACAGAAACCTTCAAAAAGAAAGAATACATGTGCCAGTAAGCCCAAGATGAACACCACACTCACAGAGGAAGACGTCGATATAATCATCGTAGTCATGGAGGATGCTTTAGAATATATCTTGCAGTGATACAGAGAAAATCAGGAAACAGTGTATGAAAGAATCAAGAAGGAGATGAAGGAGATACAAAAAGCCATTGATTCGAGCCACATAGTACCTACTACCCCTTCTTCATCGAAGATTACAGAATTGGGAGATGAGCCCACCCAATTGCGAAGATTAGCAGATGAAACAGAGGATCAAATTCATCGAGTCCATTAAGAGAAGGAGAAGGATACAAAAACCTTGAAGAAAGAAAAGGAGGAGGTATTATAGAAACTATGAGTTGTGTAGTCTTGCGTAACCGCCTATGGGAAGGAGAAAGAAAAAATTTAGGTGATAGTCGGGGAGGAAAAAGAAAATATATAGAAAGAAAAATACCAGGTTCTCAGAGAGTAGATTGTAGTCAAAGAAGCGGTGACTAAAGAACTTCGCTCTGTGTCAGGCTTGGCACAAGAGGAACAAGAGTCAGTCAAGTTCAAGTGGGGAAGCTCGCTAAGGCCATTCAATAGCTTCAAGCCAGGATAATGGAGTTAGATATCCAAGCAACTATGAGCACTCCGTAAGAAACTGGGTGATCAAAGGGAGGAATCCACCAAGATCACAATTGGAAGGATCAGGACCCTCACCTCAAAATGTAAACAGTTGAGTGATCTAAGTCCAAAAACCTATGAACACCTCACAGAATTTCTAGAGCTGAGGGAACTGGAAGTGCAGTTGCAATGGGCGTAGAAGAAAGCATCCACTATGCAGGCATAGATGAAGGTACTCACTGTAGTCGAGTGAATGAAGATATCATAGGAGCAGCGCGTAGTAGACCAACATATTAATTCCATCCAAAGTAGAGTCATGGAAGTTACATAGAGACTATAGTTCGTGCAGGACGAAGCCTACATTATTTTTGAAGAGATTGAAGGACAAGGCTTGCCACTAGACCAAGTGTTTACGATAGTGGAACAGTGCATGGAAGGGTCCATTATAGAGAAAATGATTCAAGAGTTTTCCAAGAAGAAGGCTCTAGCGAAGAAAGAAGTCAAGGTAACTCGAGCTAAGATCGAGGCCTTCGAAGCAGCACTGCCGAGATATGTAACATTCCCAAACCACCCACAGGCTGGGGAATGCCTCTCCAGAGAAATCTCTCATGCTCTGATACTAGTTGGTAACATCCCCAGCCATAAATAGGATTGGCCATGTTACTCGAGGGAACACTTTTGTTCTCTTACTGTGGAACATATGGTAACATACCCAGTATTCAACTGAGTTATACCACATCTATTTTATCTTCAAACATACATATATACAGTTATAATCACATATATGATAAACCGTAACATAAGCGCATAAACAACAATGCAACATATAATTTTATCATACAATTGGTACTTATCTTAGAAAGATTGTCACCAACTGCGTACAGACCATCCATGAACCTCCCAACCTTAGACTACACTATTCATCACTCTCAACAGTGAGTCACCCCCGAGGTGGGACTGAACTCCACCCAGGTAAAGGGGTTCCTAACTAGGATAAGGTTCATAGACAACATGAAAGAATCCATATCAGGTGCTCACTCAACTAACAGCCTACAACCTCTCATTCCTCACATGTCTATCCCACCCAAGTAAGCGTGCCCATTCTCTGCTCAACAGTCCCTCGACTACCCCACTTCCCTTCCAGAGATTTAGTAATAGGCCAGATAGGAAGTCTCAGAGCACTGTAGCTACATTTTATCACCTTTGGGAATCAATCCCCAATAATTCTCTCGCTCGAATAATTGCTCACGGGCCTGAAAACCCACCTCTTCAATTTCCCATGGGCCTAACAACCTGCTTCTTCAATCCCGCTCCCAAGCTAACCCGGTACACCAACCGGAATGGTTATGGAAACAAGCTCAGATAAAGTGAAATGGATGTCTCAAGGATAACGAACTACATGAATGAAAATGGTCATGGAATCCTTGACTGGATAACTGAGTGATGGAAGGAATCATTGTGAAAACTAATTGTGAAAGTGATGGTGAGAATGATGGTGAAGCTGCTAGTAAGAATCCTCATGAAAGAGTGACCAAATGAGCTAAGTCCCCATGATATGAATGCATGTCCCCCACTTCACACTTGTCATGTTGGAAGCTACTTTGGTCCACTTGTCCCCAACTTTAGAACTTAGGATAAAATAATTATCCATACTTTATGCTTTAGGAAATATTAATATAATATTCCTTTTTGGGTTAAGATCTCTAGCTTAGCCCTTTTCCTTAAATTTTGGCCCTCCCTTTCCCTAACTGGTGAAGTTTATTCCCCCATCTCTTTTATCGTGGCTGGTATGTGTGCAACCATGTATTTTATATTAATCATGAGACATGTACAAAATAGGCACATTGGCCTTTAACATCTAAGTGCTCTGGCCTAATTCCAAAACATAAGCATCCCAGCTTATAATAAGTGGCTCACCAGCCTATAACACATATCATATAGACAAGGTTCACTAACCTCTATACTGCACGCACTTTAGTTACTCCACATGGTATCCAAGAATGTGCACACTACATGACTTTACTGTGCAGTACATGCGTGCACTATGCCATGAAAGGTGCATTACAAAATGATGTCAAAACAGCTCACCGGCTTAAGTACACTTACATTAAATTTATGTTAAGAACCAACTATCAATATAGCATAGAAAAACCTTAGAAAATGTACTCAATGTCTTGAAAAAGAGATAATTTTAGATAATAGGCCTCTTTGAGGGGGCAACCTACGTTTACCCCACTTAAATGTTCAAGTACAAGATGATTCAAAATGAAAATGTCTCCTTGGTATATATAGGAGACTAGGAGTTATAATTACAACTAATGGCCTAAAGACGACATAAATAAAATAAGATTACTGATATAATATGCCCCAATTAAGGGGTAATGAGCCAATATTAGGGCTTAACATGCCCCCTCCCCTTGAGACAAGTGTTGTCCACAATGCTTGAGTAACTCTGGATGCTTCTATATAAAAGACTCATCTTCCCAAGTGGAATCTTCAGTCGATAGTTTCCTCCATTTAATGAGATAATATGAAATGGATCTATTCCTTAGCTGGTGAATTCTTGTGTCAGTGATGGTTTCAGGCTCCAATTTGATTTTTCCTTCCTCATCAAGTTCTGGAAATATAGTTTGAACTGGGATCTTGTCACCTATAACCTTCTTTAAGCATGAAACATGGAAAATTGGGTGTACTCGTGAAGATGTAGGTAGATCCAATTTGTATTCCATAGTACCAATCTTTTGCAACACCTTATAAGGGCCATAGTACTTCGGTGATGATTTATTATCCTTCTTGGCTTGCTTGAGGGACATCTGTTTGTATGGTTGTAGTCTTAAAAACACCCAATCCCCTACTTCAAAACTTATTTCACTACGACGTTGATCTTCTTGTTGGTTCATGCGTTTTTGAGCCATGGTTAGGTTGTCCTTTAAGATTTGGAGAACTTGTTGTTGATTCTCGATGTGATCTTCCACTACTTGAAACTTAGATTTTTCTTTTAGAGAAGAAGTGATGGAA
>JASDQU010681601.1:69383-85118 GCA_032191745.1 Picea mariana | reverse complement strand
ATGGCTGGAGGAAAAAGAAAAAAAGTAAAATAGAGCAGAACATTCATTCTCAAGTATTTTGAATACAATAGTTATATTGACCCCTAAAAAACTCTTGTAAGAAAAAATAAATGACTAAAAAATAAGTATTTGTTTAAAGGAAATGTTTAAAACTGTGCAAAAAAAAGTAGAAAGGTAAAATAATTTGTATGGGAGAAAGAAATTATTTGTTCATAGTGAGGAGAGGGAGAATGAAAATGATTATTCAAAATATTTGTCATCCAAAATGAAAAAAGAAAGGAAATTTTATTTCCCAAAAATGGTGATTCGAAAGACAAATACAATCCATCAACACATACAACACTTATTTTTCATCCCAAACAGACAATGCGGAAACAAAAACTAAATGCATTAATTTTTTTTCTGTCGCAACCACTGAAAAACATAAATAGACCCACTTGAAAAATGATGATTTTTTTTATTTTATTTCCAAAAGTAATATGGATTTAATGAATATGTACATGTTTTTACAAACATTCAAAAATAATTATTTCAAGAAAATAATATCAAGGGACAAAAAAATGAACTTAACATAGACATTCTATGCAAATTGAAAATATTTAAATATGTTGTTACAATGATATGGTCTTTAATCAATCCTCTTCTTTTTTTCTAATTGTAACATATGCATTGTTTTCATCTTTGCATAGCACTCAAAATAGAAATGTGGCGATATCTATAATCCATCTATTGATTTGACTCTTGATATAGATGTGAAGGTCAACCCTTGTTTTTTTTTTTTTTAAATAAGAGTGTAACTATATTAGAAGCTTCCAAAAACTAGGTCAAAATACAGAGTTATCCGGGCCGCAGTTACTGGACTGCCCCATCTAGGAGGAAACCAGTCCAGCCGGACCGCTAAGCCTTGGACTATTAAGTCATGAGAAAATTGAAAAAAGAGTGCTGAACTTGTCTGTGGCATACATACTGAACCTAGACATTAGAAACTTAGACACCTGGACAACTAGACATAGTAAACTTAGACACCTGGCTGGTAGCTTGGCCAAGTGGCTGGATGGTTGTCGGACCAAGGCTCCTCCTCGACGTACACTGTCCCGTCGCTCCAATGCTCGTCATTCTCCTGGTTGCGCTCATCTTCCTTGGCGTTTTCCTCGTGCCTCTCCTTCACCCTGCTCTTGACTGGTGGGCTCGTCACAGGATGTTGATCGTCATTTCCATCGAACTCGGGGTCTCCCTCTGCGGAATCTTCCTCAGAATCCAGGAACAAGGCATCATGCATGGATGCCAGAATTTGGAGAAAGTTCGCCACCTTAATTTTCGTGGCTTCCACACGATAATGCAAATCCGCTACCTCCTGCCGAAGCTCAAATACCAAGGTGTACAGTGTGGCTAAATTGTCCCGGAACTGCGCTCTGTCGAAGGAGGCTTGGTTGTGGGGTGCTGCTGTACTCGGTCTTCTCTGATGAGCCTGGCCATGGTCTAAGTTGCTAGCAGGAGTTTGGGATGGCCCGGGATCATGGAAAAGCTGAAGAAGGGAAATTGGTGTATTCGGAATGATAGCCATGGACCCGAATTGCGGAGGTTGCAGGTTTACTAGGGAGGAGACTGACTGATGGCGAGGAGAGGAATCATCAGAAGTTGTGTCTGGAGGAGAAAGCGAGGGTCTTCGAGGCTTCCATGGCGCACCCCGCTGCGGTCTGCCTCTTGGCCTTGTCATATAATAGTCAATGCGAATTTCAAGAATAACAAAGGTCGACAAGCGTCGGGGGAGGATAGGGTCTCGCTCGCACCAGAGGAGAAGAGCAGGGTGGAAATCTGGCTTCGGTAGAATGAGCCCGACTATCGGCGAACAAAAGTTAACCGTCTCCATTATAACCCAATGCATTCGAACTTGCAGCGAAAGGACTCCTGCATAAATGCGGCTCATATCAACATAAACGCGATTAAATATCAGGTGGGGTGACGGGCTGTGGCACATGCCCAACATGTGACTCCATACCACGGTGCCCAGTACCCTTATCCGCATCCTGCCACGATAGCTCGTTTGACACCCCATCCGGGGGGAAGGTCAACCCTTGTTGCTCTTTGATTCCAATATCAATTGTTACACATTTTAAATTCAACCCCTGTGATTTATGAATAGTAAGGGCCCATGCCATCTTCAAAGGAAATTGTTTACGATTTCCTCTTACAATTGGTGTGATTGTTACAATAGTTGGATTAATTGGGTCAAATAGAACACCAATGTACTTATTAAAAAGAACAGTTGTGTACATTGGAAGTTGAGAGGCTTTGAGCCAGACATATAGAATATATTATCAATGTAACCAAGAGAACCATTTACTAAGCCAACTTGAACCCATAATTTACATGTCAACATGACACATTCTCCGGGGAATAAGATAACTTTACATTCCAATTGATCATAATTAACACCAATAATTTATGTTTGTCATGTATTCTTAGCAACACATCGTGCAATTGGAGAATTTCATGATTTCAACATCTGCCTATTATGCAAGTTCACCAAAATATTTGTTGGGAACAAGTGAAATGATGAATAAAATAAACTCCTCTCTTGAAGAGGAAAATTCATATCAACCATGACATAATAAATTCTCAATCATCAAAAAGGGATTTTGCATTTCTTATGTTCATTAAGAATCTATGAAAATAATATTGTTTTGGATCATTTCCTTGCCATCAAAATATTGTATCCAAGGTGACAATGGTATTGATTTTTTTTCATAAGACTTTCCCCACTGTATTACCTGCATACAAATCCTTATCTCTGACAGGAGGAAGTTGACCAAGGTCACCCACAAGAATAATAGATCTACCACCAAAAGGAGAAGGTTTATTCTCTAGAAATGCTTCTCGTAATCGAGAATCAATCTGTATGAATAACCTTGGTCCTCAAAAGCTCATTTCATGTGACATCTCCCCAAAAAATAATTTTGAAATTTGAAAATTGTTAGAAAATTATTCTGTTTTTGGTAAATTCGAATTTGGAAATTTTTTTCCATTCATGGCAATTTCGAATTTCAAATTTGAAAAAGTTGTAATTAATTATTATGACTGTTGGGAGGAGACCTGATTTGACCCAACTAACTATTTGATCATGACACTTGTATGTAAACAAAATATTTTTTTAATTATTGTAGGAGGACAAATGGAACAACCATGTTAAATTTAGTTGATCATGACTCCATGTGTGGGGAACATGTTGGAACTACCTCTGGGTTGATTTTTACAAGTGGAAAATCAGATATTTGGCCATTGGTAGCCCCTAAAAATCATGGATTTAGAAAGCTGTGAAAATTCCCAAGGGAGGGAAAAATACCTAGGCAAAAATATTGTTAAATGATAAATAGCATATGTGAGGAGGCAGGATGCTACCTAGCATGATGGGAAGAAGAGACTATTGTATTCTTGTTGTTATGAACACTACTGATTGAGTGTGAGGAAAGAGGAGTCTGTTGAAACTAAAGGAAACTGTTGAGGACGATTTTCCGAGTTAGCCCTCATGGACTCATGGTCAGGCTAGGGGGTGGACTGGGCAAGTGATTTGGCTGCCTTGTCCTACAGTTGGGAGGAACGTGGTTGTTCCCTTTGTCTTCCCTGTAAACTAGTTCATATATGTAAATTTGCCCCTTCTCTATTTAGATTTTTATATATCTGATGTAGTGGAGGTGTTAATTATGAATATAATTATTTTCCATGTCTGTTTAAATGATTAAATCACTGATATGGTACATATATCGATTCAGAATTGAATTATTTCCATCTCTGTTTAAATGATTAAAACGTTGATATGGTACATATATTGATTCAGAATTGAATTATTTCCATCTCTATTTAAATGATTAAAACATTGATATGGTGCATATGTTATTTCTGAATTGATATAACAACTGAGAAATATGTTCGAGCAAACGAAACATAAATATCGACAGAATTCCCTTAAACCCAATTCAGAATGACTCTTATGGTTAGATTGATTCTGAACAAACTCAACCAAAAAAAAAAAAAAGGCAAACTTAGAGTACTACCCTATGAGCGTAACAGTAGGATAAATCTCAGTGCATCGAAAACCCTTGCAAAACTGCCTATGTGTAAATTCCTATGAGAACTAAGTCTAGATACGAGGCCTTGGTATTTTCTATAGGTAAAGTCTTAAGATAATTCTTTTCGAGACCTCCATTTCCACGCAGGCTAGAATCGAAACTAGTACCAAAACTAGTATTCCACACGATAATTATATCCTTAACAAAAGAGACAGGCCTAATTACTATTGGTAATCCACGTGGATGCCACAAAATAAAATCTAAGATTTGAAATGTCTACAACAGAATGTATAAGTATTTGATTTTTCCTTATATTATGTCCAGGATAGACTATTCTGACAGACTTATAGAAGCAATCGTATAAAAGAAATGCTAGAATGGATTACAATAGATTTATTGTGAAATAGATATTTGAGAAATTTTAATGCATTCATAGAAACAATGCGAGTTGAGTTTATTTTACCCTAGTCTTAGTCACAACAACAACTCCTTTTCTTTGCAATAGAAGTCGAATACAATAAATAGGGAAGTAATCAAGACTCTGTGACCATAGCAAAATTCTGTTAATTATCATTATTGTTGGAACAAATAGATTGAATACATGTCAGTCGAAACGTCTTGATTGCAATAAACTTCTTAGCCATATGTGGTACTCAAAAAGCTAGAGATAAAATTCACTGTGAGTTACTACTCCATTTTGAGTATATATGACAAGGACTATAGTTCATTATCCAGAAAATTATTACATAGTTGTTCAAAACAAAAAAATTGAACACGAAATCCTTATAATACTGAAGGTGAAACATAATCATTTTGGAATGGAAAACTGGGTGGAGCCACGACCTCCACTTCCTAGAACCTATAGAGTTAAAGTCAAGAAGAGATGGGCTCAGAACCCGAGTACCTTTTTCGACAAGAACATGGGTGGGCTTTTGGAATTTGCACAAACCAAAGCTCTACAAAATATACCATAAATTATTAATATCTTGTAAATGAAACTGAGGTAATGAACCATTAATAGAATGGACAAATGTTGACCAATAGTTTAATTTTCCAGAGAGACATGTATCTTTTGATGCACAATCTTAGGTCCTTTCCCCATCGAATTCTATCTGTTAGACGACCAGTCGAGGAAGGAGAGTGCAGTAAACCCCTGATAGGTACCTCACATAAACAAGGCCCATCATTAGTGACTTATACCAATACTTTAAACAAAAATGAAGATAAATAATAAAAACAGAGACAATACAGTAACCAATGAAAACAAACAAAGTAACTGATAGTGTTAGTTTTTCATTAACACATAAAAAATACAAGTCGATCTGTGCTAAAGACTTGTTTTAAACCTGTCCAACATCGAATTCACAGAAAATAACAAGGGTTCAAGTAATCAATGTAAAATTTTTTTATAACCAGAAATCGAGGGTTCATCTTGTAGCTTACAGGAAACTGGGTAAGAGTACCAACAGAAAAACACGCCCATCGCAAGGAAAAATGAGAAGGAACTTAGAGGGACACACATGGTTTTTTCTTTAAAGAAAAAATAAATCGAATGAATTTTCCTAACATTCAATGTTGGAACATGGCATATAGCCATGGGGTAAGACTAAGGATGAATAACGATTTAGGGCTGAGGGAATACCTAAGTACCCTTTTCTTTTTCCCGACGATTTAACTGGTATTTCTTGGGGAAAAGAACGAATTGTCAGAGTGCTGCGATTTTTGGGAAAACAGGGATGAGCAGATAGTCCACATGAATTCAGTATAGGAACTAAACCCATATCATAGTAAGCATTAATGATAAGGGGTAATGTATTTAAAATCAAAAAGAACAACACAGTGAGATAAACCTCACTGTAATAAACTGTTGAACACTCTACAATGTTAAAAATTACCCGGAAGACAGACAATGGTTGATGGGTTCGCTAAGTAAACGACCTCCAGGATGATAGTCTTCTTGCTCCAACAGATTTATTTACAGATCCAGTGTCAAAATGGAAATATACAGAGGCATTTCCAAAATAGAGATACACGAGAAAAGATTAATAACCAGGAGTAACCACGAGACGTTTTCACACGGAACACTGAGCCAAAATTAAAAACTAGATTGGTAGTCTTGGGATAACAGTCGGCTAGTCACATAGCTATCCAATGAGAGCATGTACCTAATTGTCGTAGTTAGGGAAAGGTGGTGGAGCTCCAGTGGGGAACTTTAATCATGCGATAGTGTCAAAGGAAATGCGTTCAGAACACCTTAATTATCTTGGATGGTAGACATTAAATCCTTTACAATCATACCCCAGAGTAGCCGCCTCATATCCATGGAGTACTCGTGATCACAGACCACCCATATTTTCTCATATTAATCCTTACCTTTGGTTCTAGTTAGGTTTCCCTTGCGACCATCGAGTTCGATTAATGAAAAGAAAACCCTATGCCAGAGTTGGTTCAGATAGAACTGACTCCGAGGCATAAGTATTTGACAGGGATAACTAACCTTAGAGAACACCTTACAGATCATAAATCTTGCATGGGAGAAATTTTGCACAAATCAAAATACATTTAATTAGCATCTATCCCTATTTTCGAGGAAATCGTTGTATCACCTTAGGATTCAAAGCTGATCATACGTAGATACCCATGGTAAGTATTACTTGCGCGATTGGGGTATAAGTTATGGTGACATACCTATGAGCGTAAATAATTTGGTGAGGACATAATTTTGATTATATTATGGTAGCATATTCACATTCATATATAAATGTAATTAGTCCTTGTGGAGGCTGGTAGTATAGTTTATACGAAGCATCAATCTGATCTACCTTGTAATTGCAAGTAGATCCTTGATTGAGTCCAAATATATTCACCACCCTTGTGGGTATTTTAGGTATAGTCCCTTAATTCACCTTACTAAGTAGCAAGAGAAGTTTGATACGGATAATAACAAATAAAATGAAGTTTAAGTGCCCTTAAGAGTTTTTTTTTTTTTTTACGACATTTAGAGAAACATTACATATGGTATCAGAGAAGAAGGTTACAACACTTGGACCTTGAACAGGGCCATCTGAATTACTTAAGCATATAATTATGTTCATGTAAAACTAATAAAACCTTTTTTGTTACAAAAAGAAAACCCTTTCTGTTTTGTGTTAATTATGGCAGCTCAGGATGATGCAGAAATCAGAATTGAAGGAAATTCGGAGAAAAGACCTCCTGGAGATCCAACATAGAACAATGATAGAATATCACCTACAGAGGTGCTGAAAACAATGAGGAATCTTATTGTTGAGCTGCAGGTTTTCAAAGTTGACAATGGGAAACTGAAGAAAGCATAGCAGGAACAACAAGAGATAAATGAGGTCCTGCTGCACAGTATAGTGACAAAGAAAATCCCAAAGGCCGATAACAATGAAGAAGAGGTTAGAAAAAGGGCCTCTAGGAACTCTGGGCTAGAATTAGAAAAAGGAGACAGTTCGTATGAGGGTACACCTTCAGCTGAGGACAAAAAAAAAACAGATAGAAAAAGGAAACAAGTAGACCACCTTGAAGGAGAATTTAGGAAAATTAAACCAGCTACCTTCGATGAAGAATCCAGAACAGGGGAGGAAGTTGAAGCATCGTTATTAGACATCAAAAATTATTTCCAGATATACAATTACTATAGCAATTTGAAGGTCAAAATGGCCATTTACAATATGAAAGGAAAGGCCAACATCTGGTGGCAAGATCTAAAGTTGGCCAAGGGCTTAAAAGAGAAACAGATGGAATGGTTGAACTTCAAGAAATATTTCAAGAAACAATACCTATCTGAAAGCTACTATGAAAGGAAAATGAAAGAATTTTATGAGTTACGACTTCGTCAGATGGCAATGGAGGATCTTATAAACAAATTCCTAGAATTACTAAGATTCGTACCTTATATCCGGGAGGACAAGGTAAAAATCCAGTGGTTCTTAAGCTTTCTACCACAGTCCTACAGGGACAGAATTGAGTTTGACAACCCCAAGTCCTTGAGTGAAGTATTCAGGAAAGCACGAATATGCTACGACCAGTACAAACAACGGGAAAATTTTCCCAAAGCTTGGAAGGATAAGAAACAAGATAGAATGAACCAGTAGAAGAAGGGATACTAGCCAACTCCTTATCAGAATGCAACAAAAGGATTTCCTAGAAAATAATTTCACTCCAATTACCAAATTATGCAAGGCGATGGTAAACCACCATAAAATCTGGGAACAAAGAAATTTGGGGACGGTCCTTGTGAACCATTGAAGTGCTGAGAATGGGGAGAACCTCATCTGAGGAGGAGCTATCCACGTATAAATATAACAAACATACCTGTCATTCATAATTTGCAGGAATCCTCGACAGTGGGTGATGTGGGTAGAATATTGCACCAAATAAATGCATCTGTAGAGGGTTGGCAAGCTGACCACCAGTCCTCTGTGGTGGAAATCGAAGGTAAAATCAATAACACTGGAATTTTTGTTTTAATTGATCCCAGGGATACATTAAGTTATATCACTCCTGGTGTAGTAGAGTCAAATAAACTCAAGAAGATGAAACATGCAAAATCATGGCTGGTACAATTAGCAACGGGAACAAAAAGGAAAGTGGTTGATTTTATTTCTGATTTTGAATTCAGTTTAGATGGTAAAAACATAAAAACAAATCTGAATATTCTGCCACTAGGATATTATTATGTGATTATTGGAATGGATTGGTTGGAAAAGCACAAATCAATTCTAGATTGTTACATAAAGACACTTAATTATAAAGATGATTATGATACTACTAGAACAACCCAAGGTATACCAAAACCAGTATCAGTTAGACAAGTCACAACAATGCAATTCAAGAAATGCATGAGAAATGGATGTCAAGTTTATGCCATCCAGATAACGAATCTGTTAGGAAAAGAAAATAAGCCCAACTTAGAAGACTCTTCTGTGCTATGTGAATTCAAAGACATGTTTTTTGATGAGACACCTGAATTATCTCCTAGAGGAGAAATAGACTTCTCTATAGACTTGCTACCTGGATCAACCCCTATCTCGAAAGCACCTTACCGAATGAGTTTACCAGAATTGACAGAATTAAAAATACAACTGCAGGAATTGCTGGACAAAGAGTATATCAGACTGAGTGTTTCACCATGGGGAGCACCAGTCTTCTTTGTGAAAAAGAAAGACAGTAATCTAAGACTATGTATCGATTATAGACAATTGAACAAAATGACTATTAAGAACAAGTACCCCTTACCTAGGATAAATGATTTGTTCGATCAAGTAGGTGGGGCCAAGATATTTTCAAAGTTGGACTTACGATCTGGTTATCATCAAGTTAGAATAAAAGATGAGGACATAAGCAAAACAACTTTTTGAGCACGATATGGACACTATGATTTTGTAGTCATACCTTTCAGACTCACTAACGCACTAGCCACATTTATGTGTTTGATCAACATTATCTTCAACCAATACTTGGACAAGTTCGTACTAGTATTTATCGACAATATTCTGGTCTATTCTAAAACAGAGGAAGAACATGAAGAACACTTAAGAATAGTCCTGCAAACTTTGAGGAAACACAAACAGTACACCAAATTTGATAAGTGTGATTTTTATCAAAAGAAAATACAATACCTAGGACATGTAATTTCTGCAAAAGGCATTGCAGTCGACCCTGAGAAAATAAAAGCCATCATGGAATGGACGATACCTAAGGATGTAGTGGATATCTGGTCATTCATGGGAATCACCAAATATTATCGCAGTTTTATAGAGGGGTTTTCCAAAATAGCTTACCCCATCAAGTCATTACAAAAGAAAGCGACCAAATTTAATTGGTCACAGAAATGTCAAGACAGTTTTAACAAGTTGACAGAATTATTGACAACCACACCCATATTGAAGGAAGAAGACCCAGATAAAGACTTTATTGTCCATGTTGATGCGAGTAAAGAAGAGTTAGGTGGTGTCCTAACCCAAGACGAACACATTATTTGTTATGAATCCTGAAAATTAAAGGAGCACGAGTGAAACTATGCCACCCATGATTTAGAGTTAGCAGCAGTAATTCATGCCTTAAAAATGTGGCGCCACTACATAATGGGCATAAATTTTCTATTATTGACAGATAATAGCAGTGTGAAATATATATTTATCTAGCCAGATCTTAATGTAAGGCAGGCATGGTGGCTAGCCTTTTTGAGTGAATTCGACTTTGAGGTAAGACATATCAAGGGTAAGGAAAATAAGGTAGCAGATGCCTTAAGTAGAAGAGTCCATAGGTTATTTGAGATAAATGTCAGTAGAACAGAAAGTTATTTGGAACAAATAATAAGGACAACAATCATTAACGACCAAAGTTACACTATGATAATGGCATAATTACAAAATAGTACTGCAAACACAGATAAACCAGACCTGAGTATAGACAAAATTGGACTTTTATGATTTAAAGACATACTTTACATACCAGATTCAATAGAGTTAAAAATAACAATCCTGGATGAAGTACATAAGAAAACGTATTCTAGCCATCTAGGATACCAAAAGACGATAGAAACACTTAGAAAACTATTTTACTGGCCCAATATGAAGGGTGAAACAATAGACTACTTGTCTAGGTGCCAAGATTGTCAGCAGGATAAGGCCGAACACCAACATCTAGCCGACCTATTATAGCCATTGCCAGTACCAGAATGAAAATGGGAGACCATATCACTGGACTTTATTACATGTTTGCCTAAAACTCAGAAACATAATGACTCTATTATGGTTGTAATCGTTAAACTCAGTAAGTCTGTACACTTTATCTGTGTAAAGTCTACTTTTAAAGATACAAATATTGCTGAAATATTTATGAAAGAAATCTTCAGACTGCATGGTATTCCTAAAATGGTGATTTCAGATAGAGACGTAAAATTCACGTCCGATTTTTGGAAATAATTGTTTGTAGGGATAAATACTAATTTGAATTTCAGTAGAAGTTATCATCCACAAACAAATGGGCAGACCGAAAGTACAAATCAAATCATAGAAGATATGCTCCGCATGTACGTAAGAACAAAACCGAGCGGGTGGGAAGACTACCTAAACCTAGTAGAATTTTCATATAACAATGGCTACCAAACGTCGGCTAAGTTGAGCCCCTTCGAGGTACTATACGACAAAAAGTGTACGACTTCAATTAGTTGAGACAACCCGGTTGACAGACTTATGGTGGGACCAGAGATGATACAAGAAATGGAAAGTACAGTAAGACATGTACAACAAAACTTGAAAGTGGCACAGGACAGACAAAAAATTTATGTAGACAAGAAGAGAAGACACTTGGAGTTTCAAGTGGGAGATCATGTTTACTTAAAATTCAAAGCCCAAAAGAGTTCACTAAAACTCAGGAACGGTGCCAAGTTGTCACCCAGGTTTTGTGGGCCCTTTGAGATACTAGCTCGAATTGGACCCGTAGCATACCAACTTGCACTTCCAGCTAATCTAAAAATTCATAACGTATTTCATGTTTCTTTGTTGAAAAATTATGTTCATGATCCTACTCACCTGATCGATTGGAATATGGTGCAGGTGGAACCAGAAGGTGAGTTCCAGGTGAAACCTCTCCGCTTTCTAGACTGGAGAGAAATAACACTTTGGAACAGAGCTGTCACTCAGGTAAAGGTGCAATGGAAGCACATTAGTCCTGAGGAGGCCACTTGGGAGTAGGAGGGAGATTTGCAGAAATATCATCCAATCCTGTTCCAAGAAAGGAATAAACACTAAGGAAAATGTCTTATTTGAAGGGGGGAAGGATGTGACATCCCCAAATAAATTAATTTTGAAATTTGAAAATTGTTAGAAAATTATTCCGTTTTTGGTAAATTCGAATTTGGAATTTTTTTTCCACTTATGGCAATTTCGAATTTCAAATTTGATAAATTGTAATTAATTATTATGATTGTTAGGAAGAGACCTGATTTGACCCAACTAACTATTTGACCATGACACTTGTATGTAAACAAAATATTGTTTTAATTATTGTAGGAGGACAAATGGAACAACCATGTTAAATTTAGTTGACCATGTCTCCATGAGTGGGGAACGTGTTGGAACTACCTCTGGACTGATTGTTACAAGTGGAAAATCAGAGATTTAACCATTGGCAGCCCCTGAAAATCAGGGATTTAGAAAGCTCCGAAAATTCCCAAGGGAGGGAAAAATACCTAGGCAAAAATATTGTTTTGATAAATAGCATATGTGAGGAGGCAGGACGCTGCCTAGTATGATGGGAAGAAGAGACTATTGTATTCTTGTTGTTATGAACACTACTGATTGAGCGTGAGGCAAGAGGAGTTCGCTGAAACTGAAGGACATTGTTGAGGAGGAGTTTCCGAGTTAGCCCTCATGGACTCATGGTCAGGCTAGGGGGTGGACTGGGCAAGTGATTTGGCTGCCTTGTCCTATGGCTGGGAGGAACGTGGTTGTTCCCTTTGTCTTTCCTATAAACTAGTTCAGATATGTAAATCTGCCCCTTCTCTATTTAGATTTTTATATATATGATGTAATGCAGGTTTTAATTTTGAATCTAATTATTTTACATCTCTGTTTAAATGATTAAATCGATGATATGGTACATATATTGATTTAGAATTGAATTATTTCCATATCTGTTGAAATGATTAAAATGTTGATATGGTACATATATTGATTTAGAATTGAATTATTTTCATCTTTGTTTAAATGATTAAAACGTTGATATGGTGCATATATTATTTCTGAATTGATATAACAACTGGGAAATCTGTTCGAGCAAACGAAGAATAAATATTGACATAATTACCTTAAACCCAATTCAGAATGAATCTTACGGTTAGATTGATTCTGAACAAACTCTAGATCTTATATTTAGTGGTTAAGACATAATTAAATAATTATTTTTTGTTAATTTATGAGAGTAATGACCTAAAAGAAAAAAGGGAAAATTAGAGTACTACCTTATGAGCGTAACAGTAGGATAAATCTCAGTGCATCGAAAACCCTTGCAGAACTGCCTATGTGTAAATGCTTGTGAGAACTAATTCTAGATACGAGGCCTTGTTATTTTCTACAGGTAAAGTCTTCAGATCATTCTTTTCGATACCTCCTTTTTCACGTAGGCTAGAATTGAAACTAGTACCAAAACTAGTATTCCACATAATAATTATATCTTTAACAAAAGAGACAGGCCTAATTATTGTTGGTAATCCGCGTGGACTCCATAGAATAAAATTTGAGATTTGAAATGTTTACAATAGAATGTATAAGAATTTGAGTTGTCTCTATATTATGTCCAGGATAGACTATTATGACAAACTTATAGATGCAATCATATAAAAGAAATGCTAGAATGGATTACAATAGATTTATTCCAAAGTAGATATTAGAGAAATTTTAATGCATTCATAGAAACAATGCGAGTTGAGTTTCTTTTACCCTAGTATTAGTCACAACAACAATTCCTTTTCTTTGCAATAGAATTCGAATACAATAAATAGGGAAGTAATCAAGACTGTGTGACCATACTAAAATTATGGTAATTATTATTATTGCCAGAGAAAATAGATTGAATACATGTCAGTCAAAACATCTTGATTGCAATAAACTTATTAGCCATATGTGGTACATGAAAAGCTAGAGATAAAAATCGCTATGAGTTACTACACCATTTCGAGTATATACGACAAGGACTATTAGTTCATTATCCATAAAATTATTACATAGTTGTTGAAAACAAAAAAATTGAACATGGAATCATTATAACACTGAAGGCGAAACAAAACCATTTTGGAATGGAAAATTGGGTGGAGCCACGACCTCCACTTCCTAGAACCTGTAGAGTTAAAGTCGATAAGAGATGGGCTCAGAACCCGAGTACCTTTTTTGCCAAGAACAGGGGTGGGCATCTAGAATTTGCACAAACCAAATCTCTACAAAACATACTAGAAATTATTATTATCTTGTAAATGAAAGTGAGGTAACGAAACATTAATAGAATGGACAACTGTTGAACAACAATTTAATTTTCTAGAGAGACACTCATCTTTTGATGCACAAGCTCAGGTCCTTGCCCTGTCGAATGTTATCTGATAGACAGTCGGCTGAGGAAGGACATTGCAGTAAACCCTTGATGGGTACCTTGCATCGACAAGGCCCATCATTAGTGACTTATACCAATCCTTTAAACAAAAGAGAAGATAAATAAGAAAAATAGAGAGAGTACAGTAAACAATGAAATCAATCAAAGTAACCGACAGTGTTAGTTTTTCCTTAACACATGAACAATACAAGTCGAACTTGTTTTAAACCTGTCCATGATCGAATTCACAGAAAACAATGAGGGTTCAAGTAATCAATGTAAATATTTGTTATAACCAGACCCCGATGGTTCACCTTGCAGATTACAGGAAACTAGGTAAGAGTACAGACAAAGAAACACGCCCATCGCAAGGAAAGACAAGAAGTAACTTAGAGGGACACACACTGTTTTTTCTTTAAAGAAAAAATAAATTGAACAAATTTTCCTAGACATTCAACGCTGGAGCATGATGTATATCTAGGGGGTAAGACTAAGGAGGAATAATGATTTATGGCTTAGGGAATACCTAAGTACCCTTTTCTTTTTCCTGACAATTTAACCGATATTTCTTGGGGAAAAGAACGAATAGTCAGAGTGCCACGATTTTTGGAAAAACAGGGATGAGAAAGTTGAGATGACTTCAATACAGGAACTAAACCCATAGAATAGTAAGGATTAACAATAATAGGTAACGTACTTAAACTCGAAAAGAACAATAGAGTGAGATAACCGTCACTGTAATAAAATGTTGAACACTCTACTCTGTTAAAACTTACCCGAAAGACGGACAATGGTCGATGGGTTCACTGAGTAAACGAACTCTAGGATGACAGTCTTCTCACTCCAATGGATTTATGTACAGATTCAGTGTCAAAATGGAAATATACAGAGGTATTGCCAAAATAGAGATACACGAGAAAAGATTAATAACCAGGAGTAACCGCGAGAATTTTTCGTAGGGAACACAAAGCCAAAATCAAAAAATGGATTGGTAGTCTTGGGATAACCATCGGCTAGTCACATAGTTGTCTGATGAGAGCTTGTACCCAATTTTCATAGTTAGGGAAAGGTGGAGGACCTCTGGTGGGGTACTTTAAGAACGCGATAGTGTCAAAGGAAATGCGTTCAGAACACCTTAATTATATTGGACGATAGCCATTAAATCCTTTAAAATCATATCCGAGAGTATATGAATCATATCCATGGAGTACTCGTGATGAAAGATCACCCACATTTTCTCATATTAATCCTTACCTTCATTTCTGGTTAGGGTTCCCTCGCGACCATCGAATTCGGTTAACGAAAAGACAAACCTATGCCAGAGTTGGTTCAAATAGAACTAACTGCGAGGCATAAGTATTTGACAAGGATAACTAAACTTAGATAACACCTTATAGATCATAAATCTCACACGAGAGAACTATCCCACAAATCAAAATACATTTAATTAGCATCTGTCTCTATTTCCGAGGAAATCGTTCTATCACCTCAGGATTTAAAGCTGATCATACATAGATATCCATGGTAAATGTTACTTGTGCGAATGGGGTATAAG
>JASDQU010681601.1:44111-65358 GCA_032191745.1 Picea mariana | reverse complement strand
CTGAGGAGGCCACTTGGGAGTAGGAGGAAGATTTGCATAAATCTCATCCAATCCTGTTCCAAGAAAGGAATGAACACTAAGGATAGTGTCTTATTTGAAGAGGGGAAGGATGTGACATCCCCAAATAAATTAATTTTGAAATTTGAAAATTGTTAGAAAATTATTCCGTTTTTGGTAAATTCGAATTTGGAAATTTTTTGCCATTTATGGGAATTTCGAATTTCAAATTTGATAAATTGTAATTAATTATTATGACTATTGGGCAGAGACCTGATTTGACCCAACTAACTATTTGACCATGACACTTGTATGTAAATAGAATACTTTTTTAATTATTGCAGGAGGACAAATTGAAAAACCATGTTAAATTCAGCTGACCATGACTCCATGAGTGGGGAACATGTTGGAACTACCTATGGGATGATAGTTACAAGTTGTAAATCAAAGATTTGGTCATTGGCAGCCCCTAAAAATCAAGGATTTAGAAAGATGCAAAAATTCCCAAGGGAGGGAAAAAGACCTAGGAAAAAATATTATTTTGATAAATAGCACATGTGAGGAGGCGGGACGCTTCCTAGTATGATGGGAAGAAGAGACTATCGTATTCTTGCTGTTATGAACACTACTAATTGAGTGTGAGGCAAGAGGAGTTTGTTGAAACTAAAGGACATTGCTAAGGAGGAGTTTCCAAGTTAGCTGTCATGGACTCATGGTCAGACTAGGGGATGGACTGGGCAAGTGATTTGGCTTCCTTGTCTAAGGATTGCGAGGAACGTGGTTGTTCCCTTTGTCTTCCCTGTAAACTAGTTCATATATGCAAGTATTCCCCTTCTCTATTTATATTTTTATATATCTGATGTAATGCAGGTGCTAATTCTAAATCTAATTAATTTCCATCTCTATTTAAATGATTAAATCACTGATATGGTACATATATTTATTCAGAATTGAATTATTTCCATCTATGTTTAAATGATTAAAACATTGATATGGTACATATATTGATTCGGAATTGAATTATTTCCATCTCTATTTAAATGATTAAAACGTTGTTATGGTGCATATATTATTTTTGAATTGATATAACAACTGGGAAATCTATTCGAGCAAATGAAGCATAAATATCGACATAATGCCCTTAAACCCAATTCAGAATGACTCTTACGGTTAGATTGATTCTAAACAAACTCTAGATCTTATCTTTAATGGTTAAGACATAATTAAATAATTATGCTTGGTTAATTTCTGAGAGTAATCACCTCAGAAAATAAAAGGGAAACTTAGAGTACTACCTTATGAGCGTAACAGTAGGATATATCTGAGTGCATCGAAAACCCTTGTAGAACTGCCTATGTGTAAATTCCTGTGAGAAATAATTCTAGATAAGAGGCCTTGGTATTTCATACAGGTAAAGTCTTAAGGTCATTCTTTTCGAGACCTCCTTTTCCACGCAAGATAGAATCGAAACTAGTACCAAAACAAGTATTCCACACGATAACTATATCCTTAACAAAAGAGACAGGCCTAATTACTGTTGGTAATCCATGTGGACGCCACAGAAGAAAATATGAGATTTGAAATGTCTACAACAGAATGTATAAGTATTTGAGTTGTCCCTATATTATGTCCAGGATAGACTATTCTGAAAGACGTATAGACGCAATGATATAAAAGAAATGCTATAATGGATTACAATAGATTTATTCCGAAATATTTATTTGAGAAATTTTAATGCATTCATAGAAGCAATGAGAGTTGAGTTTCTTTTACCCTAGTCTTAGTCAAAACAACTACTCCTTTTCTTTGCAATAGAAGTCGAATACAATAAATAGAGAAGTAATCAAGACTCTGTGACCATAGCAAAATTCTGTTAATTATTATTATTGTCGGAGAAAACAGATTGAATACATGTCAGTCGAAATGTCTTAATTTCAATAAAATTCTTAGCCATATGTGGTACTCAAAAAGCTAGAGATAAAAATCATTGTGAGTTACTACACCATTCCAAGTATATACGACAAGGACTATAGCTCATTATCCAGAAAATGAATACATAATTGTTCAAAACAAAAAAATTGAACATAGAATCCTTATAATACTGAAGGTGAAACAAAACCATTTTGAAATGGAAAACTAGATCGACCCATGACCTCCACTTCCTAGAACCTATATATTTAAAGTCGAGAAGAGATGGGCTTAGAACCTGAGTACCTTTTTTGCCAAGAACAGGGGTGGGCATATGGAATTTGCGCAAACCAAAGATCTGCAAAACATAACGGAAATTATTAATATCTTGTAAATGAAAATGAGGTAACGAAACATTAATAGAATGGACAAATGTTGACCAATAGTTTAATTTTCCAGAAAGACACTCATCTTTTGATGCGCAAGATCAGGTCCTTTCCCTATTGAATGATACCTGATAGACGGTCGGCCAAGGAAGGAGAGTGCAGTAAACCCCTGATGGGTACCTCGCATCGACAAGGCCCATCATCAGTGACTTATACTAATACTTTAAACAAAAAATGAAGATAAATAAGAAAAACAAAGACAATACAGTAACCAATGAAATCAAACAAAGTAACTAACAGTGTTAGTTTTTCCTTAACACATAAACAATACAAGTTGAACTATGCCAAAGACTTGTTTTAAACGTGTCCAGGATCGAATTCACAGAAAATAATGAGGGTTCAAGTAGTCAATGTAAATATTTGTTACAACCAGACCCTGAGGGTTCTCCTTGCAGCTTACATGAAACTAGGTAAGAGTACCGACAGAGAAACACGCCCATCACAAGGAAAGACGAGAAGTAACTTAGAGGGACACACACAGTTTTTTCTTTAAAGAAAAAATAAATCGAATGAATTTTCCTAGACATTCAACGTTGGACCACAACGTATAGCTAGGGGTTAATACTGAGGAATAACTATTTAGGGCTTAGAGAATACCTAATTACCCTTTTCTTTTTCCCGATGATTTAACTGGTATTTCTTGGGGAAAAGAACGAATAGTCAGAGTACTGTGATTTTCGGGAAAACAAGGATGAGTAGATAGTCCATATGAATTAAGTACATGAACTAAACCCATATCATAACAAGCATTAACAATAAGGTGTAATGCACTTAAACTCGAAAAGAACAACAGAGTGAGATAACCCTCATTGTAATAAACTATTAAACGCTCTACTCTATTAAAAATTACCCGAAAGATGAACAATGGTCGATGGGTTTGCTGAGTAAATGGCCTCCAGGACGATAGTCTTCCCACTCCAACGGATTTATGTACAGATCAATGTCAAAATGGAAATATACAGAGGCATTGCCAAAATAGAGATACACGAGAAAAGATTAATAACCAGAAGTAACCGAGAGACATTTTCGTAGGGAACACAAAGCCAAAATCAAAAAATGAATTGGTAGTCTTGCGATAACCATCGGCTAGTCACATAGTTGTTTAATCAAAGCTTGTACCTAATTTTCATAGTTAGGGAAAGGTGGCAAATCTCCAATGGAGCACTTTAAGCACGTGATAGTGTCAAAGAAAATGCATTCAGAACACCTTAATTATCTTGGACAGTAGGCATTAAATTATTTACAATCGTACCCCAAAGTATCTGCCTCATATCCACGGAGTACTCATGATGACAAACCACCCGAATTTTCTCATATTAATCCTTACCTTCAGTTCTGGTTAGG
This sequence comes from Picea mariana, assembly GCA_032191745.1. Classification (NCBI taxonomy): domain Eukaryota; kingdom Viridiplantae; phylum Streptophyta; class Pinopsida; order Pinales; family Pinaceae; genus Picea; species Picea mariana. The sequence continues at coordinate 61,663 of JASDQU010681601.1, read as the reverse complement.
GTTCCCTCGTGACCATCGAATTCAGTTAACAAAAGGAAAACCCTATGCCAGATTTGGTTAAGATAGAACTGACTGTGAGGCATAATTATTTGACAAGGATAACTAACCTTAGAAATCACCTTAGAGATCATAAAGCTCGCATGGGAGAACTGTCGCACTAATTAAAATAAATTTAATTAGCATATGTCCCTATTTCCAAGGAAATTGTTCTATCACCTCATGATTCATTGTTGATCATACATAGATACCCATGGTAAGTCTTACTTGCATGATTGGGGTATAAGTTATGGTGACATACCTATGAGCGTAAATAATTTGGTAAGGACAGAAGTTTGATTATATTATGGTAGCATATTCACATTCATATATAAATGTAATTAGTCCTTGTGGAGGCTGGTAGTATAGTTTATACGAAGCATTAATGTGATCTACCTTGTAATTGAAAGTAGATCCTTGATTGATTCCAAAGATATCCACCACCCTTGTGGTTATGTTAGGTATAGTCCCTTAATTCAACTTACTAAGTAGCAAGAGAAGTTTGATATGGATCTTAACAAAGAAAAAGAAGTTTAACTGCCCTTAAGAGAAAAGAAAAAAAATAAAAAATTATGACATTTAGGGATACATTACATATGGTATCAGAGAAGAAGGTTACAACACTTGGATCTTGAACATGGCCATATGAATTACTTAAGCATATAATTTTGTTCATGTAAAACTAATAAAACCTTTATTGTTAGCAAGCTGACCACCAGTCCTCTGTGGTGGAAATCGAAGGTAAAATCAATAACACCCAAATTTTTGTTTTAATTGATCCCAGAGCTACATTAAGTTATATCACTCCTAGTGTAGTAGAGTCAAATAAACTCAAGAATATGAAACACGCAAAGTCATGGCTGGTACAATTAGCAACATGAACAAAAAGGAAAGTAGTTGATTTTATTCCAGATTTTGAATTCAGTTTAGATGCTAAAAACGTAAAAACAAATCTGAATATTCTACCAGTAGGATCTTATGATGTGATTATCGCAATGGATTGGTTGGAAAAGCACAAATAAGTTCTATATTGTTATACAAAGACACTTAATTATAAATACGATTATGATACTACTAGAACAACCCAAGGTATACCAAAACCAGTATCAGTTAGACAAGTCACATCAATGCAATTCAAGAAATGCATGAGAAAGGGATGTCAAGTTTATGCCATCCAAATAACGAATCTGTTAGGAAAATAAGATAATCCCAAGTTAAAAGACTTTTCTGTCCTATGTGAATTCAGAGACGTGTTTGTTGATGAGATACCTGAATTACCTCCTAGAAGAGAAATAGACTTCCCCATAGACCTGCTACCTGGATCAACCCCTATCTCGAAACCACCTTACCGAATGAGTTTACCAAAATTGACAGAATTAAAAATACAACTACAGGAATTGTTGGACAAAGAGTATATTAGACCGAGTGTTTTGCAATGGGGAGCACCAGTCCTCTTTGTGAAAATTAAAGATGATACTATAAGACTATGTATCGATTATAAACAATTGAACAAAATGACTATTAAGAACAAGTACCCCTTACCTAGGATAAATGATCTGTTCGATCAAGTAGGTGGGGCCAAGATCTTTTCAAAGTTGGACTTACGATCTGGTTATCATCAAGTTAGAATAAAACATGAGGACATAATAAAAACAACTTTTCAAACACGATATGGACACTATGGATTCGTAGTCATACCTTTCGGACTCTCTAGCGCACCAACCACGTTTATGCGTCTGATGAACAATATCTTCAGCCAATACTTGGACAAGTTCATACTAGTACTTATTGACGATATTATGGTCTATTCTAAAACAATGGAAGAACATGAAGAACACTTAAGAATAGTCCTGCAAACTTTGAGGAAACACAAACTGTACGCCAAATTTGATAAATGTGATTTTTATCAAAAGAAAATACAATACCTAGGACATGTAATTACTGTAGAAGGCATTGCAGTCGACCTTGAGAAAATAAAATCCATCATGGAATGGTCAGTACCTAAGGATGTAGCGGATATCTGGTCATTCATGGGAATCACTGGATATTATCGCAGATTTATAGAGGGTTTTTCCAAAATGGCCTACCCCATCCAGTCATTACAAAAGAAAGGGACCAAATTGAATTGGTCACTGAAGTGTCAAGACAGTTTTAACAAGTTGAATGAATTATTGACAACCGCACCCATCTTGAAGGTAGAAGACCCAGATGAAGACTTTACTATCTGTGTTGATGCGAGTAAAGAAGGGCTAGGTGGTGTCCTAACCCAATACAAACACATTATTTGTTACGAATCCCTAAAATTAAAGGAGCACGAGCGAAACTACATCACCCATGATTTAGAGTTGGAAGCAGTAATTCATGCCTTAAAAATGTGGTGGCACTACATAATGGTTAGAAAGTTTCTATTATTGATAGATAATAGCGGTGTGAAATATCTATTTAGCCATCCAGATCCTAATGCAAGGCAAGCACGGTGGCTAGCCTTTTTGAGCGAATTCGAATTTGAGGTAAGACATATCAAGGGTAAGGAAAATAAGGTAGTAGATGCCTTAACTAGAAGAGTCCATGGGCTATTTGAGATAAATGTCAGTAGAGCAGAAAGTGATCTGGAACAAATAATAAGAAGAACAAGCATTAATGACCAAAGTTATACTAAGATAATGGTAGAATTACAAATAGTACTGCAAACTCAGATAAACCAGATCCGAGTATCGACAAAAATAGACTTTTATGATTTAAAGACAGACTTTACATACCAGATTCAATAGATTTAAAAATAACAATCGTGGATGAAGTACATAAGAAACTGTATTCTGTCCATCCAGGATACCAGAAGACAATAACAACACTTAGAAAACTATTTTACTTGCCTAATATGAAGGGAGAAACAACAGAATACTTGGCTAGGTTCCAGGATTGTTAGCAGGTTAAGGTTGAACACCAACATCCAGCCAACCTATTACAACCATTGCTAGCACCGGAATGGAAATGGGAGACCATATCGCAGGACTTTATTACAGGTTTGCCTAAAAATCAGAAACATAATGACTCTATTATGGTTGTAATCAATAAACTCAGTAATTCTGCACACTTTATCCCTATAAAGTCTACTTTTTAAGCTATAAATATCCCTGAAATATTTATGGAAGAAATCTGTAGATTGCATGGTATTCCTAAAATGGTGATTTTGGATAGAGACGTAAAATTCACATCCTTTTTTTGGAAAGAATTGTTTGCAGGGATAAATACTAATTTGAATTTCAGTACGTGTTATCATCCACAAACAGATGGACAGACCGAAAGGACAAATCAAATCATAGAAGATATGCTCCGCATGTACGTAAGAACAAAACCGAGCAGGTGGGAAGACTACCTACACCTGGTAGAATTTGCATATAACAATGGGTAACAAATGTCGGTTAAGTTGAGCCCCTTCGAGGTACTATACGACAGAAAGTGTACAACTCCAATTAGCTAGGACAACCTGGTTGACATACTTATGGTTGGACCAGAGATTCTCTAACTCTGCCAAGTTGGCACCCAGGTTTTGTGGGCCCTTCGAGATACTAGCTTAAATTGGACCCGTAGCATACCAACTTGCACTTCCAACTAATCTAAAAATTCATAACGTATTTCATGTTTCTTTGTTGAAAAATTATGTTCATGATCCTACTCACCTGATCGATTGGAACTTGGTGCAGGTGAAACCAGAAGGCGAGTTCCAAGTGGAACCTCCACGCATTCTGGACCGGAGTGAAATAGCACTTCGGAATAGATCTGTCGCTTAGTAAAAGGTGCAATGGAAGCACTTTAGTCCTGAGGAGGCCACTTGGGAGTAGGAGGGAGATTTGCAGAAATCTCATCCAATCCTGTTCCAAGAAAGGAATGAACAGTAAGGATAGTGTCTTATTTGAAGGGGGGAAGGATGTGACATCCCCAAATAAATTAATTTTGAAATTTGAAAATTGTTAGAAAATTATTTCGTTTTTGGTAAATTCGAATTTGGAAAATTTTTTCCATTTATGGGAATTTCGAATTTCAAATTTGATAAATTGTAATTAATTATTATGACTGTTGGGCAGAGACCTGATTTGACCCAACTAACTATTTGACCATGACACTTGTATGTAAATAGAATATTGTTTTAATTATTGCAGGAGGACAAATGGAAAAACCATGTTAAATTCAACTGACCATGACTCCATGAGTGGGGAACATGTTGGAACTACCTCTGGGATGATAGTTACAAGTCGTAAATTAGAGATTTGGTCATTGGCAACCCCTGAAAATTAGGGATTTAGAAAGATTCAAAAATTCCCAAGGGAGGGAAAAAGACCCAGGAAAAAATATTATTTTGATAAATAGCACATGCGAGGAGGCGAGACACTTCCTAGTATGATGGTAAGAAGAGACTATTGTATTCTTGCTATTATGAACACTACTAATTGAGTGTGAGGCAAGAGGAGTTTTTTGAAAATGAAGGACATTGCTGAGGAGGAGTTTCCAAGTTAGCCCTCATGGACTCATGGTCAGGCTACGGGGTGGACTGGGCAAGTGATTTGGCTTCCTTGTCTAAGGATTGGGAGGAACGTGGTTGTTCCCTTTGTCTTCCCTGTAAACTAGTTCATATATGTAAATCTTCCCCTTCTCTATTTAGATTTTTATATAGCTGATGTAATGCAGGTGTTAATTCTAAATCTAATTATTTTCCATCTCTGTTTAAATGATTAAATCGTTGATATGGTACATATATTTATTCGGAATTGAATTATTTCCATCTCTGTTTAAATGATTAAAACAATGATATGGTACATATATTGATTCAGAATTGAATTATTTCCATCTCTATTTAAATGATTAAAACGTTGATATGGTGCATGTATTATTTCTGAATTGATATAACAACTGGGAAATCTATTCGAGCAAACGAAGCATAAATATCGACATAATGCCCTTAAACCCAATTTAGAATGACTCTAATGGTTAGATTGATTCTAAACAAACTCTAGATCTTATCTTTAATGGTTAAGACATAATTAAATAATTATGCTTGGTTAATTTCTGAGAGTAATCACCTCAAAAAAAAAGGGAAACTTAGAGTATTACCTTATGAGCGTAACAATAGGATAAACCTCAGTGCATCGAAAACCCTTGCAGAACTACCTATGTGTAAATTCCTGTGAGAACTAAGTCTAGATAAGAGGCCTTGGTATTTTATACAGGTAAAGTCTTAAGATCATTATTTTCGAGACCTCCTTTTCCATGGAGGATAGAATCGAAACTAGTACCAAAACTAGTATTCCACGCGATAATTATATCCTTAACAAAAGACACATGCCTAATTACTATTGGTAATCCCTGTGGACACCACAGAAGAAAATCTGAGATTTGAAATGTCTACAACAGAATGTATAAGTATTTGAGTTGTCCCTATATTATGTCTAGGATAGACTATTCTGAAAGACGTATAGACGCAATCATATAAAAGAAATGTTATAATGGATTACAATAGATTTATTCCAAAATAGATATTTGAGAAATTTTAATGCATTCATAGAAACAATGAGAGTTGAGTTTCTTTTACCCTAGTCTTAGTCAAAACAACAACTCCTTTTCTTTGCAATAGAAGTCAAATACAATAAATATGGAAGTAATCAAGACTCTGTGACCATAGCAAAATTCTGTTAATTATTATTATTGTCAGAGAAAACAGATTGAATACATGTCAGTCGAAACATCTTGATTTCAATAAAATTCTTAGCCATATGTGGTACTCAAAAAGATAGAGATAAAACTCATTGTGAGTTACTACGCCATTCCGAGCATATACAACAGGGACTATAGCTCATTATCCAGAAAATGATTACATAATTGTTCAAAACAAAAAAATTGAACACAGAATCCTTATAATACTGAAGGCGAAACAAAACCATTTTGGAATGGAAAACTAGGTGGAGCCATGACCTCCACTTCCTAGAACTTGTAGAGTTAAGGTCGAGAAGAGATGGGCTCGAAACCTGAGTACCTTTTTTGACAAGAACAGGGGTGTGCATATGGAATTTGCACAAACCAAAGCTCTGCAAAACATAACAGAAATTATTAATATCTTGTAAATGAAAGTGAGGTAACGAAACATTAATAGAATGGACAAATGTTGACCAATACTTTAATTTTCCAGAGAGACACTCATCTTTTGATGCGCAAGATCAGGTCCTTTCCCTATCAAATGATACCTGATAGACGGTTGACCGAGGAAGGAGAGTGTAGTAAACCCCTGATGGGTACCTCGCATGGACAAGGCCCATCATCAATGACTTATACTAATAATTTAAACAAAAAACGAAGAAAAATAAGAAAAATAGAGACAGTACAGTAACCAATGAAATCAAACAAAGTAACTAACAGTGTTATTTTTTCCTTAACACATAAACAATACAAGTTGAACTGTGCCAAAGACTTGTTTTAAACGTGTCCAGGATCGAATTCACGGAAAATAATGAGGGTTCAAGTAATCAATGTAAATATTTGTTACAACCAGACCCTGAGGGTTCTCCTTGCATCTTACACGAAACTGGGTAAGAGTACCGACAGAGAAACACGCGCATCGCAAGGAAAGATGAGAAGTAACTTAGAGGGACACACACAGTTTTTTATTTAAAGAAAAAATAAATCGAATGAATTTTCCTAGACATTCAACATGGACCAAAATGTATAGCCAGGGGTTAATACTAAGGAGGAATAACGATTTAGGGCTCATAGAATACCTAATTACCCTTTTCTTTTTCCCGATGATTTAACTGGTATTTCTTGGGGAAAAGAACGAATAGTCAGAGTACCGTGATTTTCAAGAAAACAAGGATGAGTAGATAGTCCATATGAATTAAGTACATGAACTAAACCCATAGCAGATCAAGCATTAACGATAAGGTGTAATGTACTTAAACTCGAAAAGAACAATAGAGTGAGATAACCCTCACTGTAATAAACTGTTGAACGCTCTACTCTATTAAAAATTACCCGAAAGACGAACAATGGTCGATGGGTTCGCTGAGTAAACGACCTCCAGGACGATAGTCTTCCCACTCCAACGGATTTATGTGCTGTGCCAATGTCAAAATGAAAATATACAGAGGCATTGCCAAAATAGAGATACACGAGAAAAGATTAATAACTAGGAGTAACCGTGAGACATTTTCATAGGGAACACAGAGCCAAAATAAAAAAATGGATTGGTAGTCTTGCGATAACCATTGGCTAGTCACATATTTGTTTAATCAGAGCATGTACCTAATTTTCATAGTTAGGGAAAGGTGGCAGATCTCCGGTGGGGCACTTTAAGCACGTGATAGTGTCAAAGAAAATGCATTCAGAACACCTTAATTATCTTGGACAGTAGGCATTAAATTCTTTACAATCGTACCCCAAAGTATCTATCTCATATCCATGAAGTACACGTGATGAAAAAACACCCAAATTTTCTCATATTAATCCTTACCTTCAGTTCTGGTTAGGGTTCCCTCACGACCATCGAATTCGGTTAACAAAAGGAAAACCCTATGCCAGATTTGGTTAAGATAGAACTGACTGTGAGGCATAATTATTTGAAAAGGATAACTAACCTTAGAGATCACCTTACAGATCATAAAGCTCACACGAGAGAACTGTCGCACAAATCGAAATAAATTTAATTAGCATATGTCCCTATTTCTGAGGAAATCGTTCTATCACCTCATGATTCAAAGTTGATCATACGTAGATACCCATGGTAAGTCTTACTTGTGTTATTGGGGTATAAGTTATGGTGACATACCTATGAGCGTAAATAATTTGGTGAGGACAAAAGTTTGATTATATTATGGTAGCATATTCACATTCATATATAAATGTAATTAGTCCTCGTGGAGGCTGGTAGTATAGTTTATACGAAGCATTAATGTGATCTACCTTGTAATTGAAAGTAGATCCTTGATTGATTCCAAATATATCCACCACCCTTGTGGTTATGTTAGGTATAGTCCCTTAATTCAACTTACTAAGTAGCAAGAGAAGTTTGATATGGATCTTAACAAAGAAACAGAAGTTTAACTGCCCTTAAGAGAAAAGAAAAAAAATAAAAAATTATGACATTTAGGGAAACATTACATATGGTATCAGAGAAGAAGGTTATATCACTTGTACCTTGAACATGGCCATATGAATTACTTAAGAATATAATTTTGTTTATGTAAAACTAATAAAAACTTTATTGTTACAAACAAAAAACCCTTTCTGTTATGTGTTGATTATGGCAGCTCAAGATGAGGCAGAAATTAGAATTGAAGGAAATCTGGAGAAGAGACCTCCTGGAGATCCAAGACAAAACAATGATGGAGGCTCACCTATGGAGGTGTTGGAAACAATGAGGAATATTATTTTTGAGCTACAAGTTTTCAAAGCTGACAACGAGAAACTGGAGAAAGCACAACAGGAACAACAAGAGATAAATGAAGTCCTGCTGCGCCATATAGTGACAAAGAAAATCCCAAATGATGATAACAATGAAGAAGAGGTCATCAAAAGGGCCTACAAGAACTCCGGGCCAGAAGCAAAAAAAGGAGACAGTTCATCTGAGGGTATGCCTTTAGTTGAGAACAAAGCAAAAACAGACAGAAAAATGAAACAAGTAGACCACCTTGAAGGAGAATTTAAGAAAATTAAACCAGCTACCTTCGATGGAGAATCCAGAACAGGGGAGGAAGTTAAAGCATGGTTATTAGACATCAAAAAATGTTTCCAGATATACAATTACTCCATCTATATGAAGGTCAAAATGTCCATTTACAATCTAAAAGGAAAGGCCAGCATCTGGTGGCAAGATCTAAAGTTGGCTAAGGGATTAAAAGAGAAATAGATGGAATGGTTGGACTTCAAGAAATATTTCAATAAAAAATATCTATCTGAAAGCTACTATGAAAGGATTTTTTTTTTTTTATGAGTTACGACTTGGTCAGATGGCAATGGAGGATCTTATAAACAAATTCTTGGAATTACTAAGATTCATACCTTATATCCGGGAGGACAAGGTAAAAATCCAACGGTTCTGAAGATGTCTACCACAGTCCTACAGGGACATAATTGAGTTTGACAACCCCAATTCCTTGAGTGAAGTATTCAAGAAAGCACGAATGTGCTACGACCAGTACAAACAACGGGCATATTTTCCCAAAGCTTGGAAGGATAAGAAACAAGATCAAATGAACCAATGGAAGAAGGGATACCAACCATCACCTTATCAGAATTCAGCAAAAGGCTTTCCTAGAAAATAATTTCACTCCAATGACCAAAGTACGTAAGGCAATGGTAAACCACCAATAAATTGGGGAACAAAGAAATTTGGGGAAAATCCCCATGAACCATTGAAGTGCTGGGAATATGGACAACCTCATCTAAGGAGGAGCTATCCATGTATAAATACAACAAACTGAACTGTCATTCATAATTTGCACGAAGCCTCGATAGTGGGTGATGTGGGAAGAAGCCTACACTGAATAAATGCAGTCGCAGAGGGTCGGCAAGATGACCACCATTCCTCTGTGGTGGAAATCGAAGGTAAAATCAATAACACCCAAATTTATGTTTTAATTGATCCTGGAGCTACATTAAGTTATATCACTCCTGGTGTAGTAGAGTCAAATAAACTCAAGAAGACAAAACATGCAAAATCATGGCTGGTACAATTAGCAACGGGAACAAAAAGGAAAGTGGTTGATTTTATTCCTAATTTTGAATTCAGTTTAGATGGTAAAAACATAAAAACAAATCTGAATATTCTGCCACTAGGATCTTATGATGTGATTATTGTAATGGATTGGTTGGAAAAGAACAAAGCATTTCTAGATTGTTATACAAAGACAATTACTTATAAATACAATTATGATACTACTAGAACAACCCAAGGTATACCAAAACCAGTATCAGTTAGACAAGTCACAACAATGCAATTCAAGAAATTCATGAGAAAGGGATGTCAAGTTTATGCTTTTATGAGGGAAAAACTCTCTATGGCCAAGGGTAAACCACAACAGACAGGTATGACTGCAGAAGTCAACTCAATTCCAATATATGATATATAGACTAATGTGCAATACAAGAAAGAGGCCTACCTCGATCCAACGTTTGATGATATTCCACCATTGAGCACTTTGACCCAAAGCTTTATACCTGCGAGAAGTTCTCAAAAAACAAGCAAAGCAAGTATATAGTGATGATATAAAAGGGATTAGCACATCAGATAACATAATCCATTAATAAACATTACAAACACACCCATGGATAATAATCATATATTTTCAAGATACCAATAGGATGGGAAAGGAGTATTTCTATTAATAATTGATCAACAAAAGTGTCAACATTATAGACTTCCATGTCGGCACGGTTCGAAACCAAGAAACCGAGTTCCTTCCAACTGGGTCCCCACCACTTCAATCCTCCATCAAAGGAAAAATCATGAGAAAGAGGCAAAGAGGTCCTCTCAATAATAAGGGAAGAGCTTGGGGGCTGAACACTGTGTTCAGACGTGAGGGACAAAGGGATGCAGACTCAATATGAAGTAATTTCTCCAAAGTAACTTTGATCTCAAAGTTGAATGATTTCTCCTCTTTTCCATAACTTGAAATTGTGCTCTTATAGCCTTCAGAATGCAATTGAAGGGCCAAGTCGAAATGTTTCTAGTATATGGAAGGCCAAGGATCAGAGATCTTTTGTCATGACATGGAAACCCAACCTCATTTTGTATTTTCTGCCACAAATCCCGATATATGCGAGCTGTAGTGGAGAAGAAAGCATATACGTATCTTGTATAACTTATAGGGAGCGTATATGTGGAAAAATGTATGTTTTTTAGCTCCAGATTCATCAAAAAGGGATGAAAAGTCTGCATAGGGAAATGGAAAAAGGCCCTCTGTGAAAGATAGTAGTGGTGAGGAAAATCTTGCTATAACAAAAAGGAAAGTGGTTTATTTTATTCCTAATTTTGAATTCAGTTTAGATGGTAAGAACATAAAAACAAATCTGAATATTCTGCCACTAGGATCTTATGATGTGATTATCGTAATGGATTGGTTGGAAAAGAACAAAGTAGTTCTAGATTGTTATACAAAGACACTTAACTATAAAGACGATTATGATACTACTAGGACAACCCAAGGTATACCAAAACTAGTATCAGTTATACAAGTCACATTAATGCAATTCAAGAAATGCATGATAAAGGGATGTCAAGTTTATGCCATCCAAATAACGAATCTATTAGGAAAAGAAGATAAGCCCAACTTAAAATACTTTGTTGTCCTACGTGAATTCAGAGATGTGTTTGTTGATGAGATACATGAATTACCTCCTAGAAGAGAAATCGACTTCTCCATAGACCTGCTACCTGGATCAGCCCGTATCTCGAAAGCACCTTACCGAATGAGTTTAACAGAATTGACAGAATTAAAAATACAACTGCAGGAATTGTTGGACAAAGAGTATATCAGAACGAGTGTTTCACCATGGGGAGCACCAGTCCTCTTTGTGAAAAAGAAAGACAGTAATCTAAGAATATGTATCGATTATAGACAATTGAACAAAATGACTATTAAGAACAAGTACCCCTTACCTAGGATAAATGATCTGTTTGATCAAGTAGGTGGGGCCAAGATCTTTTCAAAGTTGGACTTATGATCTGGTTATGATCAAGCTAGAATAAAATATGAGGACATAAGAAAAACATCTTTTCGAACATGATATGAACACTATGAATTCGTAGTCATACCTTTCAGACTCACTAACGTACAAATCACGTTTATGTGTCTAATGAACGATATCTTCAGCCAATACTTGGACAAGCTCGTACTAGTATTTATCGGCAATATTCTGGTCTATTCTAAAATAGAGGAAGAACATGAAGAACACTTAAGAATAGTCCTGCAAACTTTGAGGAAACACAAACTGTACGCCAAATTTGATAAGTGTGATTTTTATCAAAATAAAACACAATACCTAGGACATGTAATTTCTGCAGAAGGCATTACGGTCGACCCTGAGAAAATAAAATCCATCATGTAATGGCCAGTATCTAAGGATGTAGCAAATATCCAGCCATTCATGGGAATCACTGGATATTATCACATATTTATAGAGGGGTTTTCGAAAATAGCTTACCCCATCAATTCATTAGAAAAGAAAGGGACCAAATTTAATTGGTCACAGAAGTGTCAATACAGTTTTAACAAGTTGAAGGAATTATTGACAACTGCACCCATGTTGAAGGTAGCAGACCCAGATAAAGACTTTACTGTCTGTGTTGATGCGATTAAAGAAGGGCTAGGTGGTTTACTAACCCAGGATGTACACGTTATTTGTTATGAATCCCGAAAATTAAAGGAGCAAGAGCGAAATTACATCACACATGATTTAGAGTTGGTAGCAGTAATTCATGCCTTAAAAATGTGGTGGCACTACATAATGGGCATAAAGTTTCTATTATTGACGGATAATAGTGGTGTGAAATATCCATTTAGCCAACCAGATCTTAATGCAAGGCAAACATGGTGGCTATCCTTTTTGAGCGAATTCGACTTTGTGGTAAGACATATCAAGGGTAAGGAAAATAAGGTAGAAGATGCCTTAAGAAGAAGATTCCATGGGTTATTTAAGATAAATGTCAGTAGAGAAGAAAGTGATCTGGAGCGGAGAATAAGGACAACAAGCATTAACAACCAAAGTTACACTAATATAATGGTAGAATTAAAAAATAGTACCGCAAACTCAGATAAACCAGATTTGAGTATCGAAAAAAATGGGATTTTACAATTTAAAGACATCCTTCACATATCAGATTCAACAGAGTTAAAAATAACAATCCTAGATTAAGTACATAAGAAACCGTATTCTGTCCATCCAGGATATCAGAAGGCGATAACAACACTTAGAAAACTATTTTACTGGCCCAATATGAAGGGCGAAATAACATAATACTTGTCTAGGTGCCAGGATTGTAAGTAGGTTAAGGTCGAACACCAACATCTAGCTAGCCTATTACAGACATTTCCAGTACTATAATGGAAATTGGAGACCATATCGTTGGACTTTATTACAGGTTTTCCTAAAACTCAGAAACATAATGACTCTATTATAGTTTTAATCGATAAACTCAGTAAGTCTGCACACTTTATCCCTGTAAAGTCTACTTTTAAAGCTATAAATATAGCTGAAATATTTATGAAAGAAATCTTTAGACTGCATGGTATTCCTAAAATGGTGATTTCAGATAGAGACATAAAATTCACATCCGCTTTTTGGAAAGAATTGTTTGCAGGGATAAATACTAATTTGAATTTCAGTATGAGTTATCATCCAGAAATGGATGGATAGATCGAAAGGACAAATCAAATCTTAGAAGATATGCTTTTCATGTACTTAAGAACAAAAACGAGCAGGTGAGAAGACTACCTACACCTGGTAGAATTTTCATATAGCAATGGGTACCAAACGTTGGCTAAGTTGAGCCCCTTTTAGGTACTATACGATAGAAAGTGTATGAGTCCAATTAGCTGGGACAACCCGGTTGACAGACTTATGGTGGGACCGGAGATGCTCCAAGAAATGGAAAGTATGGTAAGACAGGTACAACAGAACTTGAAAGTGGCACAGGATAGACAGAAAAGTTATGCAAACCAGAAGAGAAGACACTTGGAGTTTCAAGTGGGAGATCATGTTTACTTAAAAGTCAAAGCCTGAAAGAGTTCACTAAAACTCGGGATCTGTGCCAAGTTGGTACCCAGGTTTTGTGGGCCCTTCGAGATACTAGCTCGAATTGGACCCGTAGCATACCAACTTGCACTTCTAGCTAATCTAAAAATTCATAATGTATTTCATGTTTCTTTGCTGAAAAATTATGTTCATGATCCTACTCACTTAATCGATGGGAACTTGGTCCAGGTGGAACCAGAAGGTGATTTCTAGGTGGAACCTTTGCGCATTCTGGACCGGAGAGAAATAACACTTCGGAATAGAGTCTTCTCTCGGGTAAAGGTGCAATGGAAGAACTTTAGTATTGAGGAGGCCACTTGGGAGTAGGAGGGAGATTTGCACAAATCTCATCCAATCCTGTTCCAAGAAAGGAACAAACACTGAGGAAAGTGTCTTATTTGAAGGGGGGAAGGATGTGACATCCCCAAATAAATTAATTTGAAATTTCAAAATTGTTAGAAAATTATTCCATATTTGGTAAATTCAAATTTGGAAACTTTTTTCCATTTATGGAAATTCCCAATTTCTAATTTGATAAATTGTAATTAATTATTATGCCTGTTGGGCACAAACCTGATTTGACCCAACTAACTGTTTGACCATGACACTTGTATGTAAACATAATATTTTTTTAATTATTGCAGGAGGACAAATGGAACAACCATGTTAAATTCAGCTGACCATGACTCCATGAGTGGGGAACATGTTGGAAATACCTCTGGGTTGATTGTTACAAGTGGAAAATTGGATATTTGGCCATTGGCATCCCCTAGAAATCAGGGATTTAGAAAGCTGTGAAAATTCCCAAGGGAGGGAAAAAGACCTAGGAAAAAATATTGTTTTGATAAATAGCATATGTGAGGAGGCAGGACGTTGCCTAGTATGCTGGGAAGAAGAGACTATTGTATTCTTGTTGTTATGAACACTACTGATTGAGTGTGAGGCAAGAGGAGTCTGTTGAAACTGAAGGACATTGATGAGGAAGAGTTTCTGGGTTATCCCTCATGGACTCATGGTTAGGCTAGGGGGTGGACTGGGCAAGTGATTTGGCTGCCTTGTCCTATGGTTGGGAGGAACATGGTTGCTCCCTTTGTCTTCCTTGTAAACTAGTTCAGATATGTAAATCTGCCCCTTCTCTATTCATATTTTTATATATCTGATGTAATGCAGGTGTTAATTCTGAATCTAATTATTTTCTATCTTCGTTTAAATGATTAAATTGCTGATATGGTACATATATTGATTCGGAATTGAATTATTTACATCTTTGTTTCAATGATTAAAACGTTGATATGGTACATATATTGATTCAGAATTGAATTATTTCCATCTCTATTTAAATGATTAAAATGTTGATATGGTGCATATATTATTTCTGAATTGATATAACAACTGGAAATCTATTCGAGCAAACGAAGCATAAATATCGATAGAATGCCCTTAAACCCAATTTAGAATGACTCTTACGGTTAGATTGATTCTGAACAAACTCTAGATCATATCTTTAATGGTTAAGACATAATTAAATAATTATGCTTGGTTAATTTCTAAGAGTAATCACCTCAAAAAAAAGAAGGGGAAACTTAGAGTACTACCTTATGAGCGTAACAGTAGGATAAATCTTAGTGCATCAAAAACCCTTGCAGAACTGCCTATGTGTAAATTCCTGTGAGAAGTAAGTCTAGATACGAGGCCTTGTTATTTCATATATGTAAAGTCTTAAGATCATTCTTTTCGAGACCTCCTTTTCCACGTAGGCTAGAATCGAAACTAGTACCAAAATTAGTATTCCACGCAATAATTATATCCTTAACAAAAGAGACATACCTAATTACTGTTGGGAATCCCCGTGGACACCACAAAAGAAAATATGAGATTTAAAATGTCTACAAAATAATGTATAAGTATTTGAGTTGTCCCTACATTATGTCTAGGATAGACTATTCTGATAGACTTATAGACACAGTCATATAAAAGAAATGCTAGAATGGATAACAATATATTTATTCCGAAATAGATATTTGAGAAATTTTAATGCATTCATAGAAACAATGCGAGTTGATTTTATTTTACCCTAGTCTTAGTCACAACAACAACTCCTTTTCTTTGCAATAGAAGTCGGATATAGTTAATAGGGAAGTAATCAAGACTCTGTGACCATAGAAAAATTCTGTTAATTATTATTATTGTCGGAGCCAACAGATTGAATACATGTCAGTCGAAACGTCTTGATTGCAACAAACTTATTAGTCGTATGTGGTACTCTAAAATATAGAGATAAAACTTGTTGTGAGTTACTACACCATTCCGAGTATACACGACAATGAGTATAGTTAATTATCCAGAAAATTATTACATAGTTGTTCAAAACAAAAAACATTGACCACGGAATCCTTATAATACAGAAGGTGAAACAGAACCATTTTGGAATGGAAAACTGGGTGGATCCATGACCTCCACTTCATAGAACCTATCGAGTTAAAGTTGAGAAGAGATGGGCTCGGAACTTGAGTACCTTGTTCACCAAGAATAGGGGTGGGCATATGGAATTTGTGCAAACCAAAGCTCTCCAAAACATACCGAAAATTATTAATATCTTGTAAATGAAAGTGAGGTAATGAAACATTAACAGAATGGACAAATGTTGACCAACAGTTTAATTTGCCAGAGAGACACTCATCTTTTGATGCGCAAGCTCATGAACTTTCTCTATCGAATGCTATCTGATAGACGGCCGACCGAGGAAGAAGAGTGCAGTAAAAACCTGATGGGTACCTCGCATCGACAAGGCCCATCATTAGTGAGTTATACCAATACTTTAAATAAAAATGAATATAAATAAAAAAAACAGAGACAGTACAGTAACCAATGAAATCAAACAAAGTAACTGACAGTGTTAGTTTTTCCTTAACACATAAACAATACAAGTCGAATTGTGCCAAAGACTTGTTTTCAACCTATCCAGGATCAAATTCATAGAAAATAATGAGGGTTCAAGTAGTCAATGTAAATATTTGTTATAAACAGACCCCGAGGGTTCTCCTTGTAGCTTACAGGAAACTGGGTAAGAGTACCGACAGAGAAACACACACATCACAAGGAAAGACAAGAAGTAACGTAGAGGGACACACATAGTTTTTTATTTAAAGAAAAAATAAATCGAACGAATTTTCCTAGATATTCAACACTGGACCACGACGTATAGCCAGGGGGTAAGACTAAGGAGGAATAATGATTTAGGACTTAGGGAATACCGAAGTACCCTTTTCTTTTTCCCAACGATTTAACTGGTATTTCTTGGGGAAAAGAACGAATAGTTAGAGTGCCATGATTTCGGGAAAACAGGGATGAGCAGATAGTCCAGATGACTTCTATATAGGAAATAAACCCATAACATATTAAGCATTAACAATAAGGTGTACGTACTTAAACTCGAAAAGAACAACAAAGTGAGATAAACCTCACTGTAATAAATTGTTGAACACTCTACTCTGTTAAAACTTACCTGGAAGACGGACAATGATCGATAGGTTCGCTGAGTAAATGGCCTCTAGGAAGATAGTCTTCCCACTCCCATGGATTTATGTACATATCTAGTGTAAAAATGGAAATATACAGAGGCATTTCCAAAATAGAGATACACGAGAACTGATTAATAGCCAGGAGTAACCGTGAGACTTTTTCATAGGGAACACAGAGCCAAAATCAAAAAATGGATTGGTAGTCTTGGGATGACC
>JASDQU010681601.1:24205-44091 GCA_032191745.1 Picea mariana | reverse complement strand
ATCTAGTGTAAAAATGGAAATATACAGAGGCATTTCCAAAATAGAGATACACGAGAACTGATTAATAGCCAGGAGTAACCGTGAGACTTTTTCATAGGGAACACAGAGCCAAAATCAAAAAATGGATTGGTAGTCTTGGGATGACCGTTGTCAAGTCACATAGTTGTTTAATGATATCCTATACCTAATTTTCGTAGTTAGGGCAAGGTGGCAGACCTCCGGTGGGGAACTTTAGGCATGCGATAGTGTCAAAGGAAATGCGTTCAGAACACCTTAATTATCTTGGATGGTAGTCATTAAATCCTTTACAATTGTACCCTAGAGTATCCACCTCATATCCACGAAGTACTCGTGATGATAGACTGCCTGGATTTTCTCATATTAATCCTTACCTTTAGTTATAGTTAGGGTTCCCTCGCGACCATCGAATTCAGTTAATGAAAAGAAAACCCTATGCCAGAGTTGGTTCAAATAGAACTGACTGCGAGGCATAAGTATTTGACAAGGATAACTAACCTTAGAGAACACCTTACAGATCATAAACCTCACATGGGAGAACTGTCGCACAAATCAAAATACATTTAATTAGCATATGTCCCTATTTCCGAGGAAATCATTCTATCACCTCAGGATTCAAAGCTAATCATACGTAGATACCCATGGTAATTCTTACTTGTACGATTGGGGTATAAGTTATGGTGAAATAACTATGGGCGTAGATAATTTATTCAGGACAAAAGTTTGATTATATTATGGTATCATATTCACATTCATATATAAATGTAATTGGTCCTCGTGGAGGCTGGTAGTATAGTTTATACGAAGCATAAATATGATCTACCTTGTAATTTCGAGTAGATCCTTGATTGAGTCCAAATATATCCACCACCCTTGTGGTTATGTTAGGTATAGTCCCTTAATTCACCTTACTAAGTAGCAAGAGAAGTTTGATATGGATCTTAACAAAGAAAAAGAAGTTTAAGTGCCCTTAAGAGAAAAGAAAAAAAAAATTATGACATTTAGGGAAACATTACATTTCATCTATCAAAATATATCAAATATTCTTCATTTCCTCTTGAAATACTGCTATAGATTTCCCTTGGAGTGGTCACATATCCTTAATAGGAATTTTTAGTGTCGAGTATATTGTTTTTTCATGTATATTAAAAGAATTTATTCCTATTGGAGAAAGAAAATGAAAACGACTATTTCCATCAGGTGATGAAGTAGAAAGAGCATGAGAAATACGAGTAAGGAAATACTTTCCATTGTGTTCAGTGCCCTGAACAATCATTAGAAGAGATTAAAGACATTGGTATTCAATGGAATGCTATAAAATTATATCAAAAGAACTCGTTGTTTCTTTGCTAAGAAATATGGAGATGCAGATTTTGAATGAGTATTTTCAACAATAACACCCCTTGATTTGGAATTTCTTATAAAATAAACAGCCTCTTATGCAACATCATTTGAAACTATTTTTTTTCTCCCAATCAAAGCATATACCAAAGTCCCTTTGACTAAGAGTGTGAAGGTCAGAAACATTTGCATTATTAGGAGGAACCAACGGAAACAAAAGTTTCCATTCTTCAAAATCTTCTTCCACAGGGGTTGTTTGTTCCTTGATATCATCATCATCTTCAACATTTTTCGAAGAGGAAGGGGCCTGATCAACATGCCATGGTCGATATCGAAAATTTCTCCAATTTTCAATCATTGTATCATCTGAAAGGCCAATATCTAAGGGAATGTTCCTGAAGGGTTTGTACAAAAGAAATACAATCCAACATAAAGTTTGGAAGTCTTCAGAAGCCTCATTGGGAATAGAATAAAACCGTGGCCAAACTCTAACAATTGCATGAACATATATAGGTTTCCATTGTTATTTCTTACATTTGGCATCAAATATCCAAGATATTGTTGTTTTTATCAAACACAAATGTTCAATAAAAGTAGGTCTTCGTTGATACGTTTGAAAAAAACTATTAGGAGATGAAAATTGATGGGGGTCCTTTAGCATCTTTATTAAAACCTTTCTCCCAACTTTTAAGGAAACAAATTTGAGAATAGAAAGTACAAGAGGTAGCTTTAGTAACATATGGAAAGTTTCTTGGGCTCCAATGTTATGATGAACAAGTGTTTCAACAAGGAATCTTTTGTATGTAGACAAAGTAGGATCCTCTGATGCACCAGAATTTGAAATTCTAGTTAGCATATCTTGATAAATTTCTGACCTATTTTCTTCTTTGGAAGCATATCTAGCAATATATTTCAAGAAAACATGTCGAGAAACCACTGGTTGAAAATCAACATTTGCATGCCACATTGCAAGAAGATCTACATTATGGACATTTAGCCTATCATTGTTTCATTTTGGCTCATATTTATTTATGCCTTTTTCATCTATGAATAATATTTATTCATCCCGAACCTCCCATGGAGAATTGTAGCAACAACTGAGAATAGCTCCTTTCTTGCACAAGAAAAAATCTACACTACACTTTGTATGTCTTTGAAGACGTTTCAAAAACTGTTCATAATCATCATGAGGATTGGAAGAAAAAATATGATCTATTCAATAGGCATGGGTCACCATTTATTCTTCAAGGAACCATTATGTTTCGGCAATGCATGTCACGTGGATTCCATGTTGTTACATATCTATCAAAATATGTCTTTGCAACATGTGCATTTGAAGGATTAGACCAATCTAATATTTGCATGTTTGGATCACATTGCAACCATAAGAAGTCATGGATGTGATCTGATTCTTGATGTTGACACTCATATCTAAACAAAAAGAAGATATAGTAAATATATATAGCAAAACAATGACAACAACAACCAAAAAAAAAAGTTGTTAGCATACGTACAACAACACAAACCTGTACCAAAAGTATTTAGATCCAAGATATTTTTGGATGAATTCTTATCGAAATATATTCAATCTATGATGCATAAACATTGCAACAATATGGGGGTACATAATAACATTCTCAATTTTTATACGATATTGATTTGAACCATGAGAATTTTCATTTCTAGGCATGACATTATGCAAGTCTGGCCACTTTGTGTCAACTGCACTCAAAAGTAAAAATCAAAGTTGGACAACCCAACTAAGTAATCATGTCAGTAAGTTCAGTACGACACTTTGTCCAATAGTCCCTTGTACCTCTCAGTGAAGAACCAAAATGCATAACATAATCAACCAACTTATTATTAGGTAAATCTAAGAGTTTTTGACGCAAAGCTTCAATTGTTGTTGGGGAGTTATCGTGTATATTTTTCTTTACAAAATCTACAACAACATCTTGGCTTAAATATCACATTATCATGTTTAATAAGAAGTATCGAAAGAGAGGATAGCTTCCAAATATCTGATCAAAGTACCTAATCCAGTGCAATCCATATTCATGAAGTTTAATGTTACAAATACATGGATGAAACCAATCAGCCTTACCACTGTGGAATAATGTCGGGAATGTTGTTTCTAATAACCCTTCGGTATGATATTCATTAATTTGATATGAACCAATATTTGTCCATTCGACTCGTTGAATAGGTGAAGACTCAACATTTTCAATAAATGTTCTTATTTCTTCCACTTCTCTACATTCATTTGGTATGAGAGAAACAAAAGATGAAGGATGAGAGTGAAAATGGTCAAAAGGAAACCCTTGAATGTCAGCAACATTATTATTTGTTTATTCAATATCACAATCAAAAAAATTAATCCTAGTTGACACATATGTTGGGTTTTCTATGAGAGCAATAACAGAGTCCATGCCAATTTGAACATCTTGATAAAATTTATCTATTTGAATTTTTTAATCCAATGAATTCATCCCCCATGATATCTTTAAATAACATTCATAATAGTTAGATTGGGCACCATGTCTCCTCACAATGAAGAATTCAATATCTTCAACACGTCGTGGATGATTTCTAGAAATCACAGAAATATCTTGCGGAAAGTTGATAATGTGGCCACTATATTTATATTTCCCACCACGAGCATGGGTCACTTGCAATATAGGATTTACACATGCTATGAGCATCTCTCAACTTGGGTAAGAACTCTTAGAACATGAGGTTGATCACCAGGATCCATGTGATTCCATTGAGAAAATAGATGGGATCCTCTCTCATACTTACACATTTTACAAATAGTTCCTTTAGACCCCATCAAAACTTGGAGTCCAGGATATGATTATTTGGAAACATGGAACATTTGATCAATGGAGAGGTTATCTATCCTTGCTCAGAAATTTTTATGTACTGCAATCATGTGGGGATGAAAGTGTATATGTCTAGTAGGCATGGGATCATGTTGACCACCAATGGGAAGAGTAATATGACCTATGAAATCTACTTCATATTCAACAATGTCAGAGGGACCACCCAAATGTTTAGCAGGCAGATTGGGCCTATTACTTCCAACTGATATTTCACTTAAATTTATGGAGTGCATTTCTCTATCTCGATTGAATTGAATGGTGTCTTGGTCATAACATAATCAAAGTGTTAATGTCTAGCTAAGTGTGAAAAAAGAGGAGTCTAAATATAAAAAAGAATAGCAAATCAAATACATACAACATCAACATTTTCTTTCCAATTAGATGGTCTATGAATATTTGAAGGGAGATGATGAGATGCTTCAAGTTGAATTGTAACATGAGTTGTTGAAATATTTACATATTTCACTTCTATATCTCTATTCGAATGAACAATGTCTTGAGCAAAGAAAAAAATATTATTAAATTCACCAATACAAGGAAAGAAGTTCCAGTATAGTAATCATGAATGATGGTTGAAATACATTTGTTGTTCCAAGTGAAATAGTATGTGGGATGATTGATTATGTTGGTGGTGCAACATTTTCTTTATAATGAGGGTTGTGAAAGGAAGAACCAATGTTAGGACGAGGAGTTTGCAAATTTGCTAGAAAATGAGCAAGCACATGACGAACAAGCACTTCGGTAGATGGAAAATTTTCTGGAATGACATTAGTAAATTTAAGCTAAATTTTTTGTGTCGCTACTCCATGCTCTAAACTTTCACTTCCATTTGTTGAAGTATGGAGGTTTTCATTTGTACGTATCCTATGTACATGATGATCTTCTGGAATACGACAATTTTTCCCAATAAAATGAATGTTGTTAGAATATTTTGGAACAATAGAAATATTAGGATTATGAAAAGATTTTGGGAATGAAACATTGGTGGGAAATGGTCTTTGCATGATATTGGATAAACTGCGATACTTATGACTAATGGGAAAATCGGTTTCAATTGTATTTTCCCTTATCCTTCTACGATATAGAACTCTTCTACGTTCATTTATTGCATCTTTGTTTTGTTGATATCGTAAGCAATGAAGTCCATTATCCATTTCACACGATGTTGATGATCTATTACATTTGGTAGAATGCTTACTTTTGTTTTCAGTGGACATTTATACAACTAAATATAAATAATAACATAATTTTAACATTTCAAAAGTAATATAAATTCCATTCATATAGAGAAGCACAATTTGTGGAAATAATAACACTCTTTAAAATAACATAATGAGACATATTTGAATATATAGTAAGTCACATGAACATGATAATGAAGTAGACATGGAAAAAAAGTTAGAAGTAAAATTCGAATAACCATATAACCATAATAAGTGCAGTAGGAGAAAGATTTAAATTTATGTGCAGATTAAGAGGGAAAAGTAAAATTATATGCAAAAATACTTTCGAAAAAGATTTAAAATTATATAATCAAAATATAAACATATGAATACGAAAATTTTTAATAACATGTTAGAACCATATATATAATTCCAATGAGAAAACATTATTAAATAGAAAAAAAAGAGTTTAAAATATAGTATGAAATGTTTAAATGATGCCTAACAGCCTATTACATCATATCGATGTCCAATGGTGGAATGTCATCAATAGAGTCCATTTTTGGAATAAGTGGAAAAACATTTCCACTTTTAATTAGATCATTGCGATTCTCAACTGTAGGAAAGTTGAACCCATAGATCTATTCATTCGATACATTATCAATAGCAACAATCATGCACAACCTAGTAATCAAATTGTAGAACATGAAGGGAATGTCATTGTAATTGCACATAAGTATTGTCCCATGCAATGTTCAAAATGGAAGATTGTAACATCCCGCTCTTACGTGCATTGAGAGAACTTAATCTTTGAGGAAACTTGCTTGCAAGTGATCCACATTATTATACTATTGGTCATTTGATTATGATTATGAGGCGTTATGGATTGATGGCTTCTTATTTTGTTGTATTGACATAGACAGGTGTTATTGACTTGGTTTTCTCGAGTGTGTAGGATTTTGGACCTCGAGGATGCAGAGGCATCAATGACATCCCTTGGAATCTGGATCGAGTCAGGGAGTGGACTATTGGGGTTTGATTGTTGTATATATGAAATTTGTGCATCTAATTAGATGATATGATTATGGATATTATTACTGACATCATTCGTTGATGATGTAGGATGACGATAGCTTGCCGACTAGACTCACATGTGGAGTAGAGGGGTCACGCATGATAACTAGAGACGTTGAGGGAGAGGTGTGGATAGCAGCCCTGCCAGAACCTACTATCACTCCTGTCGTGGCTCGAACTGTAGGTTAACGACTACCTAGTTTGAGAAGACCCACGATGTCGTGAGGGAAGATTGCGACAGTCGCTCACAATGATTATAAGGGGCGCGCAATAAGGTAGGGGCCTTATTCCTTAGAGGCCCTTAGTCTCCCACAAGATCACCTGGTAGAGTATTGACTCCAAGGGTTTTTGATGTCTACCAAGTTGGACAAGAGGCGAGTGGCACCCTTGGAGCATTTAGTGTGTCTTGAAGGGCACGTCGCGCAAGAAAAATGGAAAGAAGTAAGTGGCACCCTTGGAGCATGTAGTGTGTCCTGAAGGGCATGTCGCTCAAGGGAAACAAAATGAGGCAAGTGGCACCCTTGGAGCACCTAGTGCGTCCTAAAGGGCACGTTGCGTTGTTAATTAATAAATGTATAAACCTAGATGGCCTTAGGAGGAATAACGTGGTAAGAAATATTTAAAACAATTTCCCTAATAAAATGTCGCCCGGCCTAGGAAAATAAAGTTTAGGTCTAAGTGATACTTGCGATAAAAATATTTTTTTGTCTATTTATATAAAAAATAAATAAAAAATAAAAAATAAAAAATAATGATAATCATCATTAATCATGCGACAAGAAGGGGGTAAGTAATTCAATTAATTTATAAAAATCTTCTGGGGGATAAAATTTCAAAAGGGGGAAAAGGGGGAAATAATTGTTTTATCACATATGCTAATTGAAAATTTATTAATTAAAAAGGAAAAGGGGCGAAAAGTTAATTTTCTACACCTTCCAACTTGAGTTTTAAATGAAAAGGGAAAGAGGGAAATTTAAAAGAATTAGGAAACTAGGAAAAAGCAGGAAACATAAAAAGAAAGGGGAAACACAAGGAAAAAGAAGAAAGACTAACTTAGTAGGGTATCTAGCATTTAAGAACATTCTAAATTAAACTCAAATAGTAAATTAGTAAGGGGGTAAGTCATTAAAATGTGTAAGGGAATATGGGGACACCTAGGAGCGATTCTAGGAATGATTTTAGGTGGGTGAGGGAAATAGGAGTAATTAATTAATTAATAAAATTAATTTATGGTGCAAAGAAAGGGATGGGTGACACATGTACGGGGAGGATTTTCATGAATTAAATTATTGAACAATAAATTAAATGGGATTTTTGGAAAGTGAATGACTTAGAGCTCTATATAAAGGAGGGAGGAGGAGGATGATGGATCTCTTCTATTATGCGTAACGTTATGCTGCAAAATTTTAGATTTCACTGACTTAGGTTATGGGAGTTGGGATACCCAGCTCGGTGAGGAGTGGTAGCTCGGCCTTGTGAGGTTAGCTGGGAGATAGATGATCTCTGGTTTAGTGTGCGTGGCCCCTTTGTGGCTCAGGGGGCTAAGGGGGAAGAATAATACCCATAGCATTGACTAGGAGGTATCGGTGACATCTCATCGGTCGACAAGAAGGAGCTGCACGGAGCGCGCGAGAGAACGAATCAGAGTAGACGACTTGGGCTACGGTACATTTACTTGATTCTGCATGGTAGATTCTTATTATACCTCACGCTTTCAATTATGTATTTTAATTTGGTAAAGTAAATGTTTGACTTAGCATTTTAATTGATAACTTAATTTCCCATAGCCTTAAGCTCGTTGTTGATTGATTCCCTTGGCTTTTGATCCCTGCATGTTGTGACCGCCTTATGGTTTTATTGATTTTATGATGAGTTTGCACTTCTTACTTCACCCTCGTCCCTATCTCATCAGTCCTCGCCTGAGCAGTCGGCCAGGAGCCAAATCGATGGCCGTCACTTCGATGTTAATAGACCTATAGATCCTAACACCCTGCTTTTCTGTGCGTGGATGATGAGCGAAGGATGTGTTTGCCCAACCATATACCTCTATTGGTTGTTCCTGTTTGAGTGATTTTCTTGCTCCTTGTTGCGATTGATTACCTCTACAATTGTTATTCCCTTCCCGCCATGATTCTCTTATGACCCTCTACGTTGATCTCTCTGTGTTTTCCATACTTTTCCGAGAAAATTAAGTCTGCGTTTGATACATCTCCTCGCGAATTTACTGTTTGTTTTATTTTTCTTTTTACCTCTGGTTTGCCAAGTAATTATGCCTCTTATTACTTGAAGGAAAATTTACTCAGCATATTTATACCTCTGGCCTGTGAATTTCCTATGTGATTTACCTTGACAACACTTTATTAATGATAACCTCTGCCCTTCTCAATTTCTACGCTTGATTGAATCATCCCTGCCTTTTTCTGTGATTGACTTCATACCTACGTTTTTGAACCACAAATTACCAGTCAATCCCTTCAGTGATGACATACCTATGTTTTAACATTGAGACAATGATTTTATGCATTGTGTTGGGATAGAAAAATAGTTGATTACTCTGTGTTTTCCTGGTATAGAAAATGTAAATATATTAATAGTGATTTTTATCTTTAATGGGTGACAGAGAATTAATATAAAATATGGACATGAAATCGCAGTATTGTTATTATTGTTAAATCGTAGTTATACAATCGTAGTAATGTTGTTAGTAGTGTTGTTTATTGTTAAATCGTAGTTCGATCTAGGCAAGTGTGCACTTGACAATGTGTTATACAAATGCGTGACGGAGTTATGAGAACAATGGGTTTTTATATATCGTGGTCAGCCATATTTGATATATATATATATATATATATATATATATAGTGATATCCCCGAAATTTGAAGCACAACAATTGATTGTTGCGCGGACTATGTAATTTTTTGATGAAATGCTTGCTTGTGTGTCGGTAATGGTGGGCGCAATTCGTGTATTGGAGTCTATATTGGGTAGCGTATCCTTTGGGTAATGGGTAGCTATAGTGGGTAGTGTTTTTGAAATGCATTGGTGCCAAGTTACTACATGTTTGGTAGTTGTAATAACTGTGTAAAATGGGCAACTTAATTTCTGTGCAATGGTGGGGATTCTGTTATTTTTATGATAGCCTTTTATGACGATTTCTGATAGCCCTTCTAGGAATAAATGACAACGATTCCCTCTTGTTTCCACACTATCTTGTTTTAATTTTAAGTTATTTCTTATTTCATCTTTCCTATAATTAATAGGCTGCGCATGGGAGATTGAAGTCAGGAGTTTGGGTATTGTGGGACAACGATGGGCTTATTTCAGCCAGCATACCTTGAATAGATAGACAGTGATTAATGATGCCATCTTAGTAAATTAATTTATGCTATCATGGCAACGTTTTCCTAGATTTTGTCTTTAGCAATATTCCTATTTCCTTATATAACAACTATCCATATGCACTTATGCCAGCGAGTTAGATTGCCCCTGGCTGTGATGTAATAGTAACACTTGCCTCTAGATAACACTTAATTATTACACCGACAGTAATTTTGCCAGTAAATTTGATAGTATGTCAGCTTGAAAGTAACCATATTATGTGTGATAGTATTTTTATATGTGTTAGGTATAATAATGGCCATCAACTTTATAGTTTAGACTGAATGACATCTCTAGCTATTAATATTGAATGTCTTACCCAACATGCTTGTAGCGAATTGATTACACCAAGTTTCATACTGCTAAATTAAAATACAACCCAAGGACAACGTGTTCATCTAATGGATTAAAGAACAACATCGAATAATGTTGTTAGTGTTGTAATTATAGTGTTGTATATTAATAATGTTAATAGCGTTATATACTGATGTTGTTAACAATGTTAGATGAACATCATTAAATGTTGATGTTGTTAGTATTTTTGTTTATTGTTAAATCCTTAAATTTAGATTTATAATCATTGACTAAATTTAGAGTTGTTAATTTAGACAACAAATTGCTTACTATATAAGCAGCATGATTCCGTAGTTCACTTAATCTAATGGACAATGAGTTTTGTTAATCAGTGTTTCTTGATTTGTTAAGTGCCTGACTTAGGACACCCTTGATAAATTTTAGGACCCTAGTAGCCTGGTTATCATTCCCTCCTTCGCGCTTAGACCTTTTGCTCAAAGAGGTGGGTTGATGGCAAAGTCGCATTTTGGACTGCACTTTTTTTTTCTTTGAGCGACGTCATCTTGTGTCTTGTTGACTTGTTGCTTGGGGGTGTGAGTGTAGTCTTCTTGTCAGTTGTTAGGCTCCTAGTGCATGGATTTGTCGTGAGTTCTTGGTCCAGATAGGTTATGTTGCACCAGGGTTATCGTTGCACCTATCACCTAGGGACGACATGAGTCTTGATGAGGGGATCATGGCGCACCCTATTGGATAGAGGTGAATGATAAGTTGGCCAGAGTATGTGCCTTTCATGTGAGTGTTGTTTATCATGGTAAGTTTTCTTTTGGCGTAAGGGTTGAATGCCTTCATGCATTTGTTTTTCACGCATAGAGGTTATAGTTACTCATCGTGAGGTCATTGTGTTAGAATGGGGGAGATTGTCCTTTAGCTTGTAGGCATTGCCATGGTGTGTCAGGCGGGCAGTCGTTTCTCTCTGATGCCTTACACATGCTTTTCCTAGCTTCTGTTATGCCAGTGTGTGGAGTCATAGTTGTTGTTGCCTGTTCTGCAAGCATGGTGCTCGCCGTTAGATGTGTTGTTTAACCGAGTCATTGTTGTCGTCTTGTTTAAAAAAAAAAAAATCACTTTCAACTTCACTTGTAGTCATAACGAAGGGGATGTCACATATGGTATCAGAGAGGGTTCAATCCTATGACTGTGGATCGCCATGATTTCCACTATAGTAAACCTTTGAGTATCAACCTACCGCTGCTTAAAACTTTAACGAGTTCATTCGGTGATCTCATTTAGGTGACACCTCGGAGGTTCGCAACATGTTGTCGTGGAAGGAGGTGCGACACCTGGAGAGGTTTCCGCACCCTTGGAGTCAAACCCCCAAGGGGAAGGGCAAGTCCTTGGGCTGGATTCACTTGCTGTAAGGTATGATAATGGTTTGACAAGACCCTTCTAGGTAATGTCAAAGGGCCTTTATTCACCATAGATACTAAGAGGAGGCCAAGGCACTTGTACCCCTGAGGGTCCACAATGTGCCCTAGCTAGTACCGTTAGCATCCATCGAGAACTTGAGAGAGTTGAGTTCTTGAGTCAACGAGTGTCGCAGACGGTTGTGTCGTCGAGGCACGGTTATAGAGAAAGGCGTTGTGCTTCACACTTTGCGATTACGACCTCCAGTTTGAAGGTCCGTAGGGTGGTATTTCAACTGAAGGGGAGTGTTCTTCTATGGTGGAAGATGCTCCTGCCACATTTGAGCATGGTCGTCGAGAACGTGTCATGGGAATTTTTCAAGGAATGGTTCTAGGAAAGGTATATTTATGAGGAATTCGTTGAGCATCATCTCAATGAGTTCGATGCCTTGTGACATGGCAGTCGCATGGTGCCTGAGTATGAGGCCCGTTTTGGAGCTGCGTTGGTATGCTCTGCACCAAATTACCTAGAAACTTAAGGTAAAGAAGTTCAAGTTTGTCCTTATTGTTAAAATTCAGCTTCTACTTTGGGTACCAGGATTACTGGACCGAAGAAGGTGTGTTGGATTGTGGGGAGCCACATTACCAACATTACTACCCAGAGGAAAGGGTCGGAGCATCTGGATCAGTCGAAACCACTACCATGGGAGTTTTGGGCAAGGCCCATCGGATTCTTGTAGTGGTGAATAACCGCCAAGCGGAGCACCATTCGACTATGCTCGAGACGTCAGGTACCGTCGTCGACCAGACCCTTAGTATTTGATAGATCCTAGTGCTACCGAGAGTTTCATCTCTGGTCCAGCGCTAAAAGGGATTAAGGTAAAGATAATCGAACATAATGAGTTTATCTTTGTAGATATGGCTTCGGGAGCCAAACATAAGGTTTGAGGAAAGGTTATAGGTTGTACCCTTAACCTAGGAGAGTTTTTCACCAGGGCCAACCTGTACGCCATGATCTTAAGATCTTAGGATGTAGTGATCGATATGGACTGGTTGGAATTGCATGAGGAAATACTCAACTGTAAGAAAAAAAGATTGATATTGGTCGACAATCAGGGATAGAGACGTGTGATTGTAGGTCAAAACCAGGGAGTTTCCCTGAGGTTCATGTCCTCCTTGTAGTTACAGAAGAGCATGCGCAAGGGGTTTAATCTTTATGCGATCCTTGAGATAAACAAGAAGGGAGTAGTGAAAGTTCTAGAACACATACCGGTGGTGAGAGTGTTTGAAGACGTCTTCCTAGAGGAGTTACCTGGGATGCCACCAGAGAGGGAATTTGAGTTTACCATAGACCTAAAACTGGGGAATGAACCAATAGCGAGAATGCCTTATCGTATGTCAACCCTGGAGTTATAGCAATTGAGAATGTAACTGAAGGAGCTGTTGGACTTGGGACTTATATGTCCAAGTGTGTCACCTTGGGGCATGCCTTTTATTTTCATATGAAAGAAGGATGGGTCATGGAGGTTCCGCATTGACTACCGTCAATTGAACAAGGAAACCATCAAGAATTAGTATCTATTGTCAAGGATTGACTATCTATTCGATCAAATGAAGGGTGCGACAGTGTTCTCAAGGATCGATTTGCAATCAGGGTATCACCCATTACGGATCAAGGAGGATGATGTCCCTAAGACCTCCTTTAAGATGAGGTTTGGAAATTACAAGTTTACCATTTTACCATTTGGACTGAAAAACGCCCCAGGGGTATTTATGAGTTTGATGAACGGGATGTCCCACGAGTACATGGACAAGTTTGTCCAAGTATTCATTGATGATATTTTGAGTTAGTCTCAGACGATGAAGGAGCATGATGAGCACTTGTGCGTGGTCCTACAATGTCGGCAAGAGTACAAATTGTATGGGAGGTTGTCCAAATGCTTGTTTTATCAATTGAAGAATCACTATTTAGGGCATGTCATCTCCGACGAAGGTATCGCCGTGGATCCAGCAAAGGTCAAGGCTATTATGGAATGGCCTTCACTGACAGATGTCCCAGAAGTGCGTAGCTTCATGGTTTTAGAAGGATACTATTGACGATTCATTGAGAGATTTTCGAAGGTAGCAAATCCGATTATGTAATTGCAGAAGAAGAATAAGAAGTTTGTTTGGACCGAGAAATGCGCAGAGGCATTTCGGAGGCTCAAAGAGTCGTTGACAATGACATCAATACTAAAGGTCCCTAACATGGACACAGAATTCTTGGTATGAACTGACGCATCTAAGGAAGTCTTAGGTGGAGTCTTGATGCAAGATGGTCGAGTGATCACCTACATATTGAGGAAACTGAGAAGGCATGAGGTGAACTATGTGATGCACGATTTGGAGTTGTTATCCATTGTACAAGCCTTAAAGGTTTGGAGACACTACCCTGTTGGATGAAAACTTGAACTAAAGACAAACCACTATGGACTACAACACATCTTTATGCAAAGAGACCTGAACACGCGACAATGACATTGGTCAGAATTTCTTAGCGAGTGCGAATTCGAGATTTATTACATAAAAGGAATAGTGAATTGAGTGGCAGATGCATTGAGTCGAAGACCACACATCCCTTCTATGTTACCTCTTCAGACGAATCTTCGTGAAAATATCCTAACTTTACAGTGCGACGATGACTGGTACAAAGAGGTCAAGGATTTTATCGGACAAAACAAAATGATGGCACCAAGATTTGAAGGATTTACGTTTGATGACGATGAATTATTGAGGTTTAAAAATCAGATTTACGTACCACCAAACGATGCATTGAGGAGTTTGATCCTAAACAAGGCTCACAGAGAAGTGTACATGGCTCACCTGGTAGTCACGAAGATGAGGGTGCACCTTAAACCCTTATTCTTCTGGAAGGGAATGAAGGCAGACATAGTTAACTATGTGGCCAGATGTCTAGAATGTTAGTAGGTAAAGGCTGAACATAGACATCCAGCAGGATTACTACAACCAAACGCTATTCCAGAATCGAAATGGGAGGTTATTTCAATGGATTTCTTTGTTGGATTGCCATTGACGACAAGGAGACATGACTCAATTTTTGTGGTAGTCGACACTCTGACGAAGAGTGTTCATTTTATACCTATGCATATGACATATAGGGCACCTGACATAGCTAGATTTTTCATCAGTGATATGGTGAGGCTGCATGGCGTGCCTAAGAGGATTATATCCAACCGAGGATCGATGTTTACTGGATGATCTGGAATAGTTTCCAAGAGGCCTTAGGAACCCAACTTAACTTTAGTGCTTCATGTTACCCAGAGATGGATGGGCAGACTGAACAAACGAACCAAACCTTGGAAGACATGTTGCGCATGTATGCGATGGACCAACAAAAGCGTTGGGAAGAATTCTTCCCACTGGTAAAAGTTGCTTATAACAACAATTACCAAAGCACGATTAATATGCAGCCTTTCGAGTTTCATTATGGGCGACCATGTCAGATGCCTTTCAGTTGGGATCGGCTTGAGGATAGGGTCCTGGTGACACCGAAAGAAATCCAATAAATGGAAGATTAAATGCAAACTAAGAAAAAGGACAAAGGAAGGGAAGGATCAACAAAGGATTTATGTCGATGCACATCGTGTCGACCATATTTACGATGTGGTGATCGAGTATTTTTGCAGTGGAAACTTCATAAGAGTTTGATCAAGTTCAGAAAAGGGGATAAACTATCTCCTAGGTTCATGGGATCCTACGATATTGGGGAAAAGAGAGGCTTGTGGCCTAATGACTAGCCTTGCCTAACTCTTGAGGTGTATGCACGATGTCTTTCACATCTCTGTTTGAGACTTTATGATTAGTGATCCTACACATGTTTTGACTTGATAACCTTGCGGTTGTCGGATGAGGGTGCACTCACAACTGAGCTGATCTGCACCCTAGATCATTGCATTCGACAACTACAATGTCAAACAGTAGACCAGGTCAAGGTCCAGTGGGACAACTATAGTTCGCATTACGCGACCTGGGAAAACGCATATGATATCCGCCAGTTGTTTCCATTTTTGTTTGATAGATAGATTTATGTTACCGTGATACACATTACTCTGGCACTTATATACTGTGAAACTTCGGGATGAAGTTTAGACCAAGAGGGGGTGTATGTAACATACCTCTCTTGCACACACTGAGGGAACTTAATATTTGAGGACACTTGCTTGCAAGTGATCTAGATTGTTATACTATTGGGAATTTGATTTTGATTATGAGGCGTTATGGATTGATGCCTTATTATTTTTTTTTATTGAAATAGACAGGTGATATTGACTTAGTTTTCCTAAGTGTCGACCTCAAGGATGCAAAGGCATCGATGAAACCCCTTGGACTCCGGATCGAGTCGGGGAGTGGACTATTGGGGTTTGATTGTTGTATATATGACATTTGTGCATCTGATTAGATGATATGATTATGATGACATGATTTGTTCATGATGCAGGCTGAGGATATCTTTTCAACCAGACTCACATGTGGAGTAGAGGGGTCACGCATGATAACCAGAGATGTTGAGGGAGAGGTGTGGACAACATCCCTACCACAACCTACTATCACTCCCACCATGGCTCGAACTGTAGGTTAAAAACTACCTAGTTCAAGAAGACCCATGATGTCGTCAGGGAAGAGTGCTACATTCACTCACAATGATTCTAAGGGGCATGCAATAAGGAAGTGGCCTTATTCCTTAGAGGCCCTTAGTCTCCCACAATATCACCTGGCGAAGTATTGAATCTAGGGGTTTTTGATGTCTACCAAGTCATTCAAGAGGCGAGTGGCACACTTAGAGCACGTATTGTGTCCTGAAGGGCACATCACACAAGAAAAATGGAAAGAGGCGAGTGGCACCCTTGGAGCACGTAGTGCGTCCTAAAGGGCACGTCGCACAAGGGAAATAGAATGAGGCAAGTGGCACACTTGGAGCACCTAGTGCATCCTGAAGGGAACTTCGTGTTGTTAATTAATAAATGGATAAACCTAGATGGCCTTAGGATGAATAATGTGGTAAGAAATATTTAAAACAATTTCCCTAATAAAATGGCGCCCAACCTAGGAAAATAAAGTCTAGGGCTAAGTGATACTTGTGATAATTTTTTTTTATGTATTTATATAAAAATAAAAATAAAAATAAATAAATAATAATGATAATCATCATCAATCATGTGATGAGAAGGGGGTAAGTAATTCAATTAATTTATAAAAATCTTTTGGGGGATAAAATTTAAAAAGGGGGAAAAGGGGGAAATAATTGTTTGATCACATATGCTAATTGAAAATTTATTAATTAAAAAGGAAAAGGGGAAAAAGTTAATTTTATACACCTGCCAATTTGAGTTTTAAATGAAAAGAGAAAGAGGGAAATTTAAAAGAATTAGGAAACTAGGAAAAAGTGGGAAACACAAGGAAAAAGATGAAAGACCAACTTAGTAAGGTTTCTAGCATTTAAGAACTTTCTAAATTAAACTCAACTAGTAAATTAGTAAGGGGGTAAATCATTAAAATGTTTAAGGGAATATGGGGACACCTAGGAGCGATTCTAGGAATGATTTTAGATGGGTGAGGGAAATAGGAGTAATTAATTAATTAATGAAATTAATTTATGGTGCAAAGAAGGGGATGGGTGACACATGTACAGGAAGGATTTCCATGAATTAAATTATTGAACAATAAATTAAATGGGATTCTGGGAAAGTAAATGACTTAGATCTCTATATAAAGGAGGGAGGAGGAGGATGATGGATCTCTTCTATTATGCGTAACATTAATCTATAGAATTTTAGACTTGAATGACTTAGCTTGTGAGAGTTGGGATACCCAGCTCAGAAAGGAGTGCTAGCTTGGTCTTGAGAGGCAAGCTGGGAACTAGCCGATCTCTGATTCAGTGTGCATGGCCCCTTTGCGGCTCGGGGGGCTAAGGGGGAAGAAGAGTACCCCTAGCATTGGATGAGAGGTACTGGTGAAGTCTCATCGGTCAACAAGAAGGAGCTGCATGAAGCACATGGGACAATGAATCAAACTGGACGACTTGGGCTACAGTACGCTTACTTGATTCTGCATGGTAGATTCTTATTATACCTCACGCTTTTAATTATGTATTTTAATTTGGTAAAGTAAATGTTTGACTTAGAATTTTAATTGATAATGTAATTCCCCATAGCCTTAAGCTCGTTGTTGATTGATTCCCTTGGCTTTTGATCCTTGTATGTTGTGACTGCCCTATGGTTTTATTGATTTTATGATGAGTTTGCACACTTATTACTTCGCCCTCGTCCCTAGCTCATCATTCATTGCCTAAGAATTCAGTCAGGAGTTGGATCGATGGTTGTAACTTCGGTGTTAATAGACCTATATATCCTAACAACCTTCTTTTCTATGCGTGGATGATGAGAGAAGGATGTGTTCGCCGAGCCGTCTACCTCTGTTGGTAGTTCTTGGTCGAGTGATTTTCTTGTGACTTTTTGTGATTGATTACCTCTGCGATTTTTATTCCCTTCCCACCGCGATTCGCTTATGACCGTCTACGTTGATCTCTCTGTGTTTTCCAGACTTTTCCGAGCAAATGAAGTCTGTGTTTCATACATCTCCTGGCAAATTTACTGTGTGTTTTTTTTTTCTTTTTACCTATGGTCTTTCAAGGAATTCTTCCTCTTATTACTTGAAGGCGAATTTACTCTGCATCTTTATACCTCTAGACTACGAATTTCCTATGCGATTTACCTTGACAATGCTTTATTAATGATAACCTCTACCCTTCTCAATTTCTGCACTTGATTGAATCATCCCTGCCTTTGTCTGGGATTGAGTTCATACCTGCTTTTTTGAACCATGAATTACCATTCAATCCCTTCATTGATGACATACGTGCGTTTTAACATTGAGACAATGATTTTATGCACTACGTTGGGATAGAAAAATAGTTGATTACTCTGTGTTTTCCTGGTATAGAAAATGTAAATATATTAACAATGATTTTTATCTTTAATGGGTGACGGAGAATTAATATAAAATATGGACATGAAATTGAAGTTTGTTATTATTGGTAAATCGCAGTTATACAAATCGCAGTTATACAATCGCAATAATGTTGTTAGTAGTGTTGTTTATTGTTAAATCACAATTCGATCAAGACAAGTGTGTGCTTGACAACGTTTTATACAAATGTGTGACGAAGTTATGAGAACAAC
Organism: Picea mariana; assembly: GCA_032191745.1. Taxonomy (NCBI): domain Eukaryota; kingdom Viridiplantae; phylum Streptophyta; class Pinopsida; order Pinales; family Pinaceae; genus Picea; species Picea mariana. The sequence continues at coordinate 25,299 of JASDQU010681601.1, read as the reverse complement.
GAGTTTTTATATATCATGGTCAGCAATATCTGATATATATATGATGTGTATTCCAGTGATATCCCTGAAATTTGAAGCATAGCGATTGATTGCTGCGTGGACTGTGTAATTTGTTGATGAAATTCTTGCTTGTGTGTCGGTAATGGTGGTCTCAATTCGTGTATTGGAGTGTGTATTGGGTAGCGTATCCTCTGGGTAATGGGTAGCTATAGTGGGTAGCATCTTTACAATGCATTGGTGGCAAGTTACTATGTGTTGGGTAGTTGTAATAACTGTGTAAAATGGGCAGCTTAATTTATGTGCAACGATAGGGATTTTGTTGTTTTTATGATAGCCTTTTATGACATTTTCTGACAGCCCTTCAAGGATTCCCTCCTGTTTCCATGCTATCTTGTTTTAATTTTAAGCTATTTCTTATTTCAACTTTCCTGTAATTAATAGGCTACGCGTGGGATATTGAAGTCAAGAGTTTGGGTATTATGGGACAATGATGGGTTTATTTCAGCCAACATACCTTGAATGGATAGACAATGATTAATGATGCCATCTTAGTAAATTAATTTATTCTATCATAGTAGTGTTTCCCTAGATTTTGGCTTTAGCGATCTTCCTATTTTCTTATATAACAACTATCCATATGCACTTATGCCAACAAGTTAGATTTCCCCTGGTTGTGATGTAATAGTAACACTTGCCTCCAGACAACACTTAATTATTACACCGACAATAATTTTGGTAGTAAATTTGATAGTATGCCAACTTGATAGTAACCATATTACGTGTGACAATATTTTTATGTGTGTTAGGTATAATAATGGCTAGAAACATTATAGTATAGACTGAACGACATCTCCAGCGATTAATATTGAATGTCTTACCCAACATTCTTATAGAGAATTGATTACACCAAATTTCATACTGCTAAATTAAAATAGAACCCAAGGACAACATGTTCATCGAATGGATTAAAGAACGACATCGAATAACGTTGTTAGTATTGTAATTATAGTGTTGTATATTAATAGTGTTAATAGCATTATATACTAATGTTGTTAACAGTGTTAGATGAAGAGCGTTAAATGTTGATGTCATTA